>OZ005757.1:14355714-14596708 GCA_963930825.1 Silvanus unidentatus | reverse complement strand
CTTGAGAGTAGACTTATAGGACTTATTTTATGTAAACTGAGGTGCTAAATCCACTGGTGAAAACCGCGATGTGATATCTTTAACCGTTTAGGAGATCGAGTAAATTGGAGAATAATAGATATTTGAAAATGTGATATATAATCATTTTATTCGTTTGTACCTTTATCAACCCTTGAGAGTAGACTTATAGGACTTATTTTATGTAAAATGAGGTGCTAAATCCACTGGTGAAAACCGCGATGTCCTATCTTGAACCGTTTAGGAGATCGAGTTAAATGGAGAAAAATTGATATTTGAAAATGTGATATATAAACATTTTATTCGTTTGTACCTTTATCAACTCATGAGGGAAGACTTATAGGACCTGTTTTATGTAAAATGAGGTGCTAAATCCACTGGAGAAAACCGCGATGTCCTATCTTTAACCGTTTAGGAGATCGAGTAAAATGGAGAAAAATAGATATTTGAAAATGTGATATATAAACATTTTATTCGTTTTTACCTTTATCAACTCTTGAGAGTAGACTTATAGAACTTATTTTATGTAAAATGAGGTGCTTAATCCACTGATGAAAACCGCGATGTCCTATCTTTAACCGTTTAGGAGATCGAGTAAAATGGAAAATAATAGATATTTGAAAATGTGGTATATAAACATTTTATTCGTTTGAACCTTGATCAACTCTTGAGGGTAGACTTATAGGACTTATTTTATGTAAAATTAGGTGCTAAATCCACTGGTAAAAACCGAGATGTCCTATCTTTAACCGTTTAGGAGATCGAGTAAAATTGAGAATAATAGACATTTGAAATTGTGATATATAAAAATTTTATTCGATTGTACCTTTATCAACTCTTGAGAGTAGACTTATAGGACCTATTTTATGTAAAATGAGTTGCTAACTCCACTGGTGAAAACCTCGATGTCCTATCTTTAACCGTTTAGGAGATCGAGTAAAATGGAGAATAATTGATATTTGAAAATGTGATATATAAACATTTTATTCGTTTGTACCTTTATCAACATTTGAGAGTAGACTTATAGAACCTATTTTATGTAAAATGAGGTGCTAAATCCACTGGTGAAAACCGCGATGTCCTATCTTTAACCGTTTAGGAGATCGAGTAAAATGGAGAATAATAGAAATTTGAAAATGTGAGATATAAACATTTTATTCGTTTTTACCTTTATCAACTCTTGAGAGTAGACTTATAGGACCTATTTTATGTAAAATGAGTTGCTAAATCCACTGGTGAAAACCTCGAGGTCCTATCTTTAAGCGTTTAGGAGATCGAGTAAAATGGAGAATAATAGATATTTGAAAATGTGATATATAAACATTTTATTCGTTTGTACCTTTATCAACATTTGAGAGTAGACTTATAGGACCTATTTTATGTAAAATGAGGTGCTAAATCCACTGGTGAAAACCGCGATGTGATATCTTTAACCGTTTAGGAGATCGAGTAAATTGGAGAATAATAGATATTTGAAAATGTGATATATAATCATTTTATTCGTTTGTACCTTTATCAACCCTTGAGAGTAGACTTATAGGACTTATTTTATGTAAAATGAGGTGCTAAATCCACTGGTGAAAACCGCGATGTGATATCTTTAACCGTTTAGGAGATCGAGTAAAATGGAGAATAATAGATATTTGAAAATGTGATATATAATCATTTTATTCGTTTGTACCTTTATCAACCCTTGAGAGTAGACTTATAGGACTTATTTTATGTAAAATGAGGTGCTAAATCCACTGGTGAAAACCGCGATGTCCTATCTTGAACCGTTTAGGAGATCGAGTTAAATGGAGAAAAATTGATATTTGAAAATGTGATATATAAACATTTTATTCGTTTGTACCTTTATCAACTCATGAGGGAAGACTTATAGGACCTGTTTTATGTGAAATGAGGTGCTAAATCCACTGGAGAAAACCGCGATGTCCTATCTTTAACCGTTTAGGAGATCGAGTAAAATGGAGAAAAATAGATATTTGAAAATGTGATATATAAACATTTTATTCGTTTTTACCTTTATCAACTCTTGAGAGTAGACTTATAGAACTTATTTTATGTAAAATGAGGTGCTTAATCCACTGATGAAAACCGCGATGTCCTATCTTTAACCGTTTAGGAGATCGAGTAAAATGGAAAATAATAGATATTTGAAAATGTGGTATATAAACATTTTATTCGTTTGAACCTTGATCAACTCTTGAGGGTAGACTTATAGGACTTATTTTATGTAAAATTAGGTGCTAAATCCACTGGTAAAAACCGAGATGTCCTATCTTTAACCGTTTAGGAGATCGAGTAAAATTGAGAATAATAGACATTTGAAATTGTGATATATAAAAATTTTATTCGATTGTACCTTTATCAACTCTTGAGAGTAGACTTATAGGACTTATTTTATGTAAAATGAGATGCTAAATCCACTGGTGAAAACCGCGATGTCCTATCTTTAACCGTTTAGGAGATCGAGTATAATGGAGAATAATAGATACTTGAAAATGTGGTATATAAACATTTTATTCGTTTGTACCTTTATCAACTCTTGAGAGTAGACTTATAGGACTTATTTTATGTAAAATGAGGTGCTAAATCCACTGGTGAAAACCGCGATGTCCTATCTTGAACCGTTTAGGAGATCGAGTGAAATGGAGAAAAATAGATATTTGAAAATGTGATATATAAACATTTTATTCGTTTGTACCTTTATGAACTCTTGAGAGTAGACTTATAGGACCTTTTTTATGTAAAATGATGTGCTAAATCCACTGGTGTAAACCGCGATGTCCTATCTTGAACCGTTTAGGAGATCGAGTAAAATGGAGAAAAATAGATATTTGAAAATATGATATATAAACATTTTATTCGTTTTTACCTTTATTAACTCTTGAGAGTAGACTTATAAGACATATTTTATGTAAAATGAGGTGCTAAATCCACTGGTGAAAACCGAGATGTCCTATCTTTAACCGTTTAGGAGATGGAGTAAAATGGAGAATAATTGATATTTCAAAATGTGATATATTATCATTTTATTCGTTTGTACCTTTATCAACTCTTGAGAGTAGACTTATAGGACTTATTTTATGTAAAATGAGGTGCTAAATCCACTGGTGAAAACCGCGATGTCCAATCTTTCACCGTTTAGGAGATCGAGTAAAATGGAGAATAATAGATATTTGATAATGTGATATATAAACATTTTATTCGTTTGTACCTTTATCAACTCTTGAGAGTAGACTTATAGGACTTATTTTATGTAAAATGAGGTGCTAAATCCACTGGTGAAAACCGCGTTGTCCTATCTTTTACCGTTTAGGAGATCGAGTAAAATGGAAAATAATAGATATTTGAAAATGTGATATATAAATATTTTATAAGTTTTTACCTTTATCAACTCTTAAGAGTAGACTTATAGGACTTATTTTATGTAAAATGAGGTGCTAAATCCACTGGTGAAAACCACGATGTCCTATCTTTAACCGTTTTGGAGATCGAGTAAAATGGAGAATAAAAGATATTTGATAATGTGATATATAAACATTTTATTCGTTTGTACCTTTATCAACTCTTGAGAGTAGACTTATAGGACTTATTTTATGTAAAATGAGGTGCTAAATCCACTGGTGAAAACCGCGAAGTCCTATCTTTTACCGTTTAGGAGATCGAGTAAAATGGAAAATAATAGATATTTGAAAATGTGATATATAAATATTTTATACGTTTTTACCTTTATCAACTCTTGAGAGTAGACTTATAGGACCTATTTTATGTAAAATGAGGTGCTAAATCCACTGGTGAAAACCGCGATGTCCTATCTTTAACCGTTAAGGAGATCGGGTAAAATGGAGAATAATAGATATTTGATAATGTGGTATATAAACATTTTATTCGTTTGTACCCTTATCAACTCTTGTGAGTAGACTTATAGGTCTTATTTTATGTAAAATGAGGTACTAAATCCTTTGGAGAAAACCGCGATGTCCTATCTTTAACCGTTTAGGAGATCGAGTAAAATGGATATAAATAGATATTTGAAAATGTGATATATAAACATTTTATTTGTTTGTACCTTTATCAACTCTTGAGAGTAGACTTATAGGACTTATTTTATGTAAAATAAGGTGCTAAATCCACTGGTGAAAACCGCGATGTCCGATCTTTAACCGTTTAGGAGATCGAGTAAAATGGAGAATAATAGATATTTGATAATGTGATTTATAAACATTTTATTCGTTTGAACCTTTATCAACTCTTGAGAGTTGACTTATAAGACTTAGTTTATGTAAAATGAGGTGCTAAATCCACTGGTGAAAAAAGCGGTGTCCTATCTTTAATCGTTAAGGAGATCGAGTAAAATGAAGAATAATGAATATTTGAAAATGTGATATATAAACATTTTATTCGTTTGTACCTTGATTAACTCTTGAGGGTAGACTTATAGAACCTATTTTATGTAAAATGAGGGGCTAAATCCACTGGTGAGAACCGCGATGTCCTATCTTTAACCGTTTTGGAGATCGAGTAAAATGGAGAATAATAGATATTTGATAATGTGATATATAAACATTTTATTCGTTTGTACCTTTATCAACTCTTGAGAGTAGACTTATAGGACTTATTTTATGTAAAATGAGGTGCTAAATCCACTGGTGAAAACCGCGTTGTCCTATCTTTTACCGTTTAGGAGATCGAGTAAAATGGAAAATAATAGATATTTGAAAATGTGATATATAAATATTTTATACGTTTTTACCTTTATCAACTCTTAAGAGTAGACTTATAGGACCTATTTTATGTAAAATGAGGTGCTAAATCCACTGGTAAAAACCGCGATGTCCTATCTTTAACCGTTTAGGAGATCGAGTAAAATGGAGAATAATAGATATTTGATAATGTGGTATATAAACATTTTATTCGTTTGTACCTTTGTCAACTTTTGAGAGTAGACTTATAGGACTTATTATATGTAAAATGAGGTGCTAAATCCACTGGTGAAAATCGCGATGTCCTATCTTTAACCGTTTAGGAGATCGAGTAAAATGGAAAATGATAGATATTTGATAATGTGATATATAAACATTTTATTCGTTTGTACCTTTATCAACTCTTGAGAGGAGACTTATAAGACTTATTTTATGTAAAATAAGGTGCTAAATCCACTGGTGAAAACCGCGATGTCCTATCTTTAACCGTTAAGGAGATCGAGTAAAATGGAGAATAATAGATATTTGATAATGTGGTATATAAACATTTTATTCGTTTGTACCCTTATCAACTCTTGAGAGTAGACTTATAGGACTTATTTTATGTAAAATGAGGTGCTAAATCCACTGGTGAAAACCGCGATGTCTTATCTTTAACCGTTAAGGAGATCGAGTAAAATGGAGAATAATAGATATTTGATAATGTGGTATATAAACATTTTATTCGTTTGTACCCTTATCAACTCTTGAGAGTATACTTATAGGTCTTATTTTATGTAAAATGAGGTACTAAATTCTTTGAAGAAAACCGCGATGTCCTATCTTTAACCGTTTAGGAGATCGAGTAAAATGGATATTAATAGATATTTGAAAATGTGATATATAAACATTTTATTTGTTTGTACCTTTATCAACTCTTGAGAGTAGACTTATAGGACTTATTTTATGTAAAATAAGGTGCTAAATCCTCTGATGAAAACCGCGATGTCCTATCTTTAACCGTTTAGGAGATCGAGTAAAATGGAGAATAATAGATATTTGAAAATGTGATATATAAACATTTTATTCGTTTGTACCATTATCAACTTTTGAGAGTAGACTTATAGGACTTATTATATGTAAAATGAGGTGCTAAATCGACTGGTGAAAACCGCGATGTCCTATCTTTAACCGTTTAGAAGATCGAGTGAAATGGATAATAATAGATATTTTAAAATGTGATATATAAACATTTTATTCTTTTGTACCTTTATCAACTCTTAAAAGTAGACTTATAGGACTTATTTTATGTAAAATAAGGTGCTAAATCCACTGGTGAAAACCGCGATGTCCTATCTTTAACCGTTTAGGAGATCGAGTAAAATGAAGAATAATAGATATTTGAAAATGTGATATATAAACATTTTATTCGTTTGTACCTTTATCAACTCTTGAGAGTAGACTTATAGGACTTATTTTATGTAAATTGAGGTGCTAAATCCACTGGTGAAAACCGCGATGTCCTATCTTGAACCGTTTAGGAGATCGAGTAATATGGAGAAAAATTGATATTTGAAAATGTGATATACAAAAATTTTATTCGTTTGTACCTTTATGAACTCTTGAGAGTAGACTTATAGGACCTATTTTATGTAAAATGAGGTAATAAATCCACTGGTGAAAACCGCGATGTCCTATCTTGAACCGTTTAGGAGATCGAGTAAAATGGAGAAAAATAGATATTTGAAAATGTGATATATAAACACTTTATTCGTTTTTACCTTTATCAACTCTTGAGAGTAGACTTATAGGACTTATTTTTATGTAAAATGGGGTGCATAATCCACTGATAAAAACCGCGATGTCCCATCTTTTACCGTTTAGGAGATCGAGTAAAATGGAAAATAATAGATATTTGAAAATGTGATATATAAACATTTTATTCGTTTGTACCTTGATCAACTCTTGAGGGTAGACTTATAGGACCTATTTTATGTAAAATGAGGTGCTAAATCCACTGGTAAAAAAAGCGATGTCCTATCTTTAATCGTTAAGGAGATCGAGTAAAATGAAGAATAATGGATATTTGAAAATGTGATATATAAACATTTTATTCGTTTGTACCTTGATCAACTCTTGAGGGTAGACTTATAGAACCTATTTTATGTAAAATGAGGGGCTAAATCCACTGGTGAGAACCGCGATGTCCTATCTTTAACCGTTTTGGAGATCGAGTAAAATGGAGAATAATAGATATTTGATAATGTGATTTATAAACATTTTATTCGTTTGAACCTTTATCAACTCTTGAGAGTAGACTTATAAGACTTATTTTATGTAAAATGAGGTGCTAAATCCACTGGTGAAAAAAGCGATGTCCTATCTTTAATCGTTAAGGAGATCGAGTAAAATGGAGAATAATAGATATTTGATAATGTGGTATATAGACATTTTATTTGTTTGTACTTTTATCAACTCTTGAGAGTTGACTTATAGGACTTATTTTATGTAAAATGAGGTGCTAAATCCACTGGTGAAATCCGCGATGTCCTATCTTTAACCGTTTAGGAGATCGAGTAAAATGGAGAATAATAGATATTTTAAAATGGGATATATAAACATTTTATTTGTTTGTACCTTTATCAACTCTTGAGAGTAGACTTATAGGACTTATTTTATGTAAAATAAGGTGCTAAATCCTCTGGTGAAAACCGCGATGTCCTATCTTTAACCGTTAAGGAGATCGAGTAAAATGGAGAATAATAGATATTTGATAATGTGGTATATAAACATTTTATTCGTTTGTACCCTTATCAACTCTTGAGAGTAGACTTATAGGTCTTATTTTATGTAAAATGAGGTACTAAATTCTTTGGAGAAAACCGCGATGTCCTATCTTTAACCGTTTAGGAGATCGAGTAAAATGGATATTAATAGATATGTGAAAATGTGATATATAAACATTTTATTTGTTTGTACCTTTATCAACTCTTGAGAGTAGACTTATAAGACTTATTTTATGTAAAATGAGGTGCTAAATCCTCTGGTGAAAACCGCGATGTCCTATCTTTAACGGTTTAGGAGATCGAGTAAAATAGAAAATAATAGATATTTGAAAATGTGATATATAAACAATTTATTCATTTGTACCTTTATCAACTCTTGAGAGTAGACTTATAGGACTTATTTTATGTAAAATGAGGTGCGAAATCCACTGGTGAAAACCGCGATGTCCTATCTTGAACCGTTTAGGAGATCGAGTAAATTGGAGAAAAATAGATATTTGAAAATGTGATATATAAACATTTTATTCGTTTGTACCTTTATCAACTCTTGAGAGTAGACTTATAGGACCTATTTTATGTAAAATGAGGTGCTAAATTTACTGGTGAAAACCGCGATGTACTATATTTAACCGTTTAGGGGATCGAGTAAAATGGAGAATAATAGATATTTGAAAATGTGATATATAAACATTTTATTCGTTTGTACCTTTATCAACTCTTGAGAGTAAACTTATAGGACTTATTTTATGTAAAATGAGGTGCTAAATCCACTGGTTAAAACCGCGATGTCCTATCTTGAACCGTTTAGGAGATCGAGTAAAATGGAGAAAAATAGATATTTGAAAATGTGATATATAAACATTTTATTCGTTTGTACCTTTATCAACTCTTGAGAGTAGACTTATAGGACCTATTTTATGTAAAATGAGGTGCGAAATCCACTGGTGAAAACCGCGATGTCCTATCTTGAACCGTTTAGGAGATCGAGTAAAATGGAGAAAAATAGATATTTGAAAATGTGATATATAAACATTTTATTCGTTTGTACCTTTATCAACTCTTGAGAGTAGACTTATAGGACTTATTTTATGTAAAATAAGGTGCTAAATCCACTGGTGAAAACCGCGATGTCCTATCTTTAACCGTTTAGGAGATCGAGTAAAATGGAGAATAATAGATATTTGAAAATGTGATATATAAATATTTTATTCGTTTGTACCTTGATCAACCCTTGAGGGTAGACTTATAGGACTTATTTTATGTAAAATGAGGTGCTAAATCCACTGGTAAAAACCGCGATGTCCTATCTTTAACCGTTTAGGAGATCAAGTAAAATTGAGAATAATAGATATTTGAAAATGTGATATATAAAAATTTTATTCGTTTGTACCTTTATCAACTCTTGAGAGTAGACTTATAGGACTTATTTTATGTAAAATGAGGTGCTAAATCCACTGGTGAAAACCGCGATGTCCTATTTTTAACCGTTTAGGAGATCGAGTAAAATGGAGAATAATAGATATTTGAATATGTGATATATAAACATTTTATTCGTTTGTACCTTTATCAACTCTTAAGAGTAGACTTATAGGACTTATTTTCTGTAAAATGAGGTGCAAAATCCACTGGTGAAAACCGCGATGTCCTATCTTGAACCGTTTAGGAGATCGAGTAAAATGGAGAAAAATAGATATTTGAAAATGTGATATATAAAAATTTTATTCGTTTGTACCTTTATCAACTCTTGAGAGTAGACTTATAGGACTTATTTTATGTAAAATGAGGTGCTAAATCCACTGGTGAAAACCGCGATGTCCTATTTTTAACCGTTTAGGAGATCGAGTAAAATGGAGAATAATAGATATTTGAATATGTGATATATAAACATTTTATTCGTTTGTACCTTTATCAACTCTTGAGAGTAGACTTATAGGACTTATTTTATGTAAAATGAGGTGCTAAATCCACTGGTGAAAACCGCGATGTCCTATTTTTAACCGTTTAGGAGATCGAGTAAAATGGAGAATAATAGATATTTGAATATGTGATATATAAAAATTTTATTCGTTTGTACCTTTATCAACTCTTGAGAGTAGACTTATAGGACTTATTTTATGTAAAATGAGGTGCTAAATCCACTGGTGAAAACCGCGATGTCCTATCTTTAACCGTTTAGGAGATCGAGTAAAATGGAGAATAATAGATATTTTATAATGTGATATATAAACATTTTATTCGTTTGTACCCTTATCAACCCTTGAGAGTAGACATATAGGACTTATTTTATGTAAAATGAGGTGCTAAATCCACTGGTGAAAACCACGATGTCCTATCTTTAACCGTTAAGGAGATCGAGTAAAATGGAGAATAATAGATATTTGAATATGTGATATATAAACATTTTATTCGTTTGTACCTTTATCAACTCTTAAGATTAGACTTATAGGACTTATTTTCTGTAAAATGAGGTGCAAAATCCACTGGTGAAAACCGCGATGTCCTATCTTTAACCGTTTAGGAGATCGAGTAAAATGGAGAATAATAGATATTTTATAATGTGATATATAAACATTTTATTCGTTTGTACCTTTATCAACTCTTGAGAGTAGACTTATAAGACTTATTTTAAGTAAAATGAGGTGCTTAATCCACTGGTGAAAACCGCGATGTCCTATCTTTAACCGTTTAGGAGATCGAGTAAAATGGAAAATAATAGATATTTGAAAATGTGATATATAAACATTTTATTCGTTTGTACCTTGATCAACTCTTGAGGGTAGACTTATAGGACTTATTTTATGTAAAATGAGGTTCTAAATCCACTGGTAAAAACCGCGATGTCCTATTTTTAACCGTTTAGGAGATCAAGTAAAATTGAGAATAATAGATATTTGAAAATGTGATATATAAAAATTTTATTCGTTTGTACCTTTATCAACTCTTGAGAGTAGACTTATAGGACTTATTTTATGTAAAATGAGGTGCTAAATCCACTGGTAAAAACCGCGATGTCCTATCTTTAACCGTTTAGGAGATCGAGTAAAATGGAGAATAATAGATATTTGATAATGTGATATATATACATTTTATTCGTTTGTACCTTTATCAACACTTGAGAGTAGACTTATAGGTCTTATTTTATGTAAAATGAGGTGCTTAATCCACTGGTAAAAACCGCGATGTCCTATCTTTAACCGTTTAGGAGATCAAGTAAAATTGAGAATAATAGATATTTGAAAATGTGATATATAAAAATTTTATTCGATTGTACCTTTATCAACTCTTGAGAGTAGACTTATAGGACTTATTTTATGTAAAATGAGGTGCTAAATCCACTGGTGAAAACCGCGATGTCCTATTTTTAACCGTTTAGGAGATCGAGTAAAATGGAGAATAATAGATATTTGAATATGTGATATATAAACATTTTATTCGTTTGTACCTTTATCAACTCTTAAGAGTAGACTTATAGAACTTATTTTCTGTAAAATGAGGTGCAAAATCCACTGGTGAAAACCGCGATGTCCTATCTTTAACCGTTTAGGAGATCGAGTAAAATGGAGAATAATAGATATTTTATAATGTGATATATAAACATTTTATTCGTTTGTACCCTTATCAACTCTTGAGAGTAGACATATAGGACTTATTTTATGTAAAATGAGGTGCTAAATCCACTGGTGAAAACCACGATGTCCTATCTTTAACCGTTAAGGAGATCGAGTAAAATGGAGAATATTAGATATTTGAAAATGTGATATATAAATATTTTATACGTTTTTACCTTTATCAACTCCTGAGAGTAGACTTATAGGACCTATTTTATGTAAAATGAGGTACTAAATCCTCTGGAGAAAACCGCGATGTCCTATCTTTAACCGTTTAGGAGATCGAGTAAAATGGAGAATAATAGATATTTGATAATATGATATATAAACATTTTATTCGTTTGTACCTTTATCAACTCTTGAGAGTAGACTTATAGGACTTATTTTATGTAAAATGAGGTGCTAAATCCACTGGTGAAAACCGCGATGTGATATCTTTAACCGTTTAGGAGATCGAGTAAAATGGAGAATAATAGATATTTGAAAATGTGATATATAAACATTTTATTCGTTTGTACCTTTATCAACTTTTGAGATTAGACTTATAGGACTTATTTTATGTAAAATGATGTGCTAAATCCACTGGTGAAAACCGCGATGTCCTATCTTTTACCGTTTTGGAGATCGAGTAAAATGGAGAATAATAGATATTTGTTAATGTGGTATATAAACATTTTATTAGTTTGTACCCTTATCAACTCTTGAGAGTAGACTTATAGGTCTTATTTTATGTAAAATGAGGTACTAAATCCTCTGGAGAAAACCGCCATGTCCTATCTTTAACCGTTTAGGAGATCGAGTAAAATGGATATTAATAGATATTTGAAAATGTGATATATAAACATTTTATTTGTTTGTACCTTTATCAACTCTTGAGAGTAGACTTATAGGACTTATTTTATGTAAAATAAGGTGCTAAATCCACTGGTGAAAACCGCGATGTCCTATCTTTAACCGTTTAGGAGATCGAGTAAAATGGAGAATAATAGATATTTGATAATGTGATATATAAACATTTTATTCGATTGTACCCTCATCAACTCTTGAGAGTAGACTTATAGGACTTATTTTATGTAAAATGAGGTGCTAAATCCACTGGTGAAAACCGCGATGTCCTATCTTTAACCGTTTAGGAGATCGAGTAAAATGGAAAATAATAGATATTTGAAAATGTGATATATAAACATTTTATTCGTTTGTACCTTTATCAACTCTTGAGAGTAGACTTATAGGACTTATTTTATGTAAAATGAGATGCTAAATCCACTGGTGAAATCCGCGATGTCCTATCTTTAACCGTTTAGGAGATCGAGTAAAATGGAGAATAATAGATATTTGAAAATGTGATATATAAACATTTTATTCGTTTGTACCTTTATCAACTCTTGAGAGTAGACTTATAGGACTTATTTTATGTAAAATAAGGTGCTAAATCCACTGGTGAAAACCGCGATGTCCTATCTTTAACCGTTTAGGAGATCGAGTAAAATGGAGAATAATAGATATTTGAAAATGTGATATATAAACATTTTATTCGTTTGTACCTTGATCAACCCTTGAGGGTAGACCTATAGGACTTATTTTATGTAAAATGAGGTGCTAAATCCACTGGTAAAAACCGCGATGTCCTATCTTTAACCGTTTAGGAGATCAAGTAAAATTGAGAATAATAGATATTTGAAAATGTGATATATAAAAATTTTATTCGATTGTACCTTTATCAACTCTTGAGAGTAGACTTATAGGACTTATTTTATGTAAAATGAGGTGCTAAATCCACTGGTGAAAACCGCGATGTCCTATTTTTAACCGTTTAGGAGATCGAGTAAAATGGAGAATAATAGATATTTGAATATGTGATATATAAACATTTTATTCGTTTGTACCTTTATCAACTCTTAAGAGTAGACTTATAGGACTTATTTTCTGTAAAATGAGGTGCAAAATCCACTGGTGAAAACCGCGATGTCCTATCTTTAACCGTTTAGGAGGTCGAGTAAAATGGAGAATAATAGATATTTTATAATGTGATATATAAACATTTTATTCGTTTGTACCTTTATCAACTCTTGAGAGTAGACTTATAAGACTTATTTTAAGTAAAATGAGGTGCTAAATCCACTGGTGAAAACCGCGATGTCCTATCTTTAACCGTTTAGGAGATCGAGTAAAATGGAAAATAATAGATATTTGAAAATGTGATATATAATCATTTTATTCGTTTGTACCTTTATCAACTCTTGAGAGTAGACTTATAGGACTTATTTTATGTAAAATGAGATGCTAAATCCACTGGTGAAATCCGCGATGTCCTATCTTTAACCGTTTAGGAGATCGAGTAAAATGGAGAATAATAGATATTTGAAAATGTGATATATAAACATTTTATTCTTTTGTACCTTTATCAACTCTTAAGAGTAGACTTATAGGACTTATTTTCTGTAAAATGAGGTGCTAAATCCACTGGTGAAATCCGCGATGTCCTATCTTTAACCGTTTAGGAGATCGAGTAAAATGGAGAATAATAGATATTTGAATATGTGATATATAAACATTTTATTCGTTTGTACCTTTATCAACTCTTAAGAGTAGACTTATAGGACTTATTTTCTGTAAAATGAGGTGCTAAATCCACTGGTGAAAACCGCGATGTCCTATCTTTAACCGTTAAGGAGATCGAGTAAAATGGAGAATAATAGATATTTGATAATGTGGTATATAATCGTTTTATTCGTTTGTACCCTTATCAACTCTTGAGAGTAGACATATAGGACTTATTTTATGTAAAATGAGGTGCTAAATCCACTGGTGAAAACCACGACGTCCTATCTTTAACCGTTAAGGAGATCGAGTAAAATGGAGAATATTAGATATTTGAAAATGTGGTATATAAACATTTTATTCGTTTGTACCTTGATCAACTCTTGAGAGTAGACTTATAGGTCTTATTTTATGTAAAATGAGGTACTAAATCCTCTGGAGAAAACCGCGATGTCCTATCTTTAACCGTTTAGGAGATCGATTAAAATGGATATTAATAGATATTTGAAAATATGATATATAAACATTTTATTTGTTTGTACCTTTATCAACTCTTGAGAGTAGACTTATAGGACTTATTTTATGTAAAATAAGGTGCTAAATCCACTGGTGAAACCGCGATGTCCTATCTTTAACCGTTTAGGAGATCGAGTAAAATGGAGAATAATAGATATTTGAAAATGTGATATATAAACATTTTATTCGTTTGTACCTTGATCAACTCTTGAGAGTAGACTTATAGGACTTATTTTATGTAAAATGAGGTGCTAAATCCACTGGTAAAAACCGCGATGTCCTATCTTTAACCGTTTAGGAGATCAAGTAAAATTGAGAATAATAGATATTTGAAAATGTGATATATAAAAATTTTATTCGTTTGTACCTTTATCAACTCTTGAGAGTAGACTTATAGGACTTATTTTATGTAAAATGAGGTGCTAAATCCACTGGTAAAAACCGCGATGTCCTATCTTTAACCGTTTAGGAGATCGAGTAAAATGGAGAATAATAGATATTTGATAATGTGATATATATACATTTTATTCGTTTGTACCTTTATCAACTCTTGAGAGTAGACTTATAGGTCTTATTTTATGTAAAATGAGGTGCTTAATCCACTGGTGAAATCCGCGATGTCCAATCTTTAACCGTTTAGGAGATCGAGTAAAATGGAGAATAATAGATATTTGAAAGTGTGATATATAAACATTTTATTCGTTTGTACCTTTATCAACTCTTAAGAGTAGACTGAAAGGACTTATTTTATGTAAAATGAGGTGCTAAATGCACTGGTGAAAACCGCGATGTCCTATCTTGAACCGTTTAGGAGATCGAGTAAAATGGAGAAAAATAGATATTTGAAAATGTGATAAGCAAAAATTTTATTCGTTTGTACCTTTATGAACTCTTGAGAGTAGACTTATAAAACCTATTTTATGTAAAATGATGTGCTAAATCCACTGGTGAAAACCGCGATGTCCTATCTTTTACCGTTTAGGAGATCGAGTAAAATGGAAAATAATAGATATTTGAAAATGTGATATATAAATATTTTATACGTTTTTACCTTTATCAACTCTTGAGAGTAGACTTATAGAACCTATTTTATGTAAAATGAGGTACTAAATCCTCTGGAGAAAACCGCGATGTCCTATCTTTAACCGTTTAGGAGATCGAGTAAAATGGAGAATAATAGATATTTGATAATGTGATATATAAACATTTTATTCGTTTGTACCTTTATCAACTCTTGAGAGTAGACTTATAAGACTTATTTTATGTAAAATGAGGTGCTAAATCCACTGGTGAAAACCGCGATGTCCTATCTTTAACCGTTAAGGAGATCGAATAAAATGGAGAATAATAGATATTTGATAATGTGGTATATAAACATTTTATTCGATTGTACCCTCATCAACTCTTGAGAGTAGACTTATAGGACTTATTTTATGTAAAATGATGTGCTAAATCCACTGGTGAAAACCGCGATGTCCTATCTTTTACCGTTTAGGAGATCGAGTAAAATGGAAAATAATAGATATTTGAAAATGTGATATATAAATATTTTATACGTTTTTACCTTTATCAACTCTTGAGAGTAGACTTATAGAACCTATTTTATGTAAAATGAGGTACTAAATCCTCTGGAGAAAACCGCGATGTCCTATCTTTAACCGTTTAGGAGATCGAGTAAAATGGAGAATAATAGATATTTGAAAATGTGATGTATAAACATTTTATTCGTTTTTACCTTTATCAACTCTTGAGAGTAGACTTATAGGACCTATTTTATGTAAAATGAGGTTCTAAATCCACTGGTAAAAACCGCGATGTCCTATCTTTAACCGTTTAGGAGATCAAGTAAAATTGAGAATAATAGATATTTGAAAATGTGATATATAAAAATTTTATTCGTTTGTACCTTTATCAACTCTTGAGAGTAGACTTATAGGACTTATTTTATGTAAAATGAGGTGCTAAATCCACTGGTGAAAACCGCGATGTCCTATTTTTAACCGTTTAGGAGATCGAGTAAAATGGAGAATAATAGATATTTGAATATGTGATATATAAACATTTTATTCGTTTGTACCTTTATCAACTCTTAAGAGTAGACTTATAGGACTTATTTTCTGTAAAATGAGGTGCAAAATCCACTGGTGAAAACCGCGATGTCCTATTTTTAACCGTTTAGGAGATCGAGTAAAATGGAGAATAATAGATATTTGAATATGTGATATATAAACATTTTATTCGTTTGTACCTTTATCAACTCTTAAGAGTAGACTTATAGGACTTATTTTCTGTAAAATGAGGTGCAAAATCCACTGGTGAAAACCGCGATGTCCTATCTTTAACCGTTTAGGAGATCGAGTAAAATGGAGAATAATAGATATTTGAATATGTGATATATAAACATTTTATTCGTTTGTACCTTTATCAACTCTTAAGAGTAGACTTATAGGACTTATTTTCTGTAAAATGAGGTGCAAAATCCACTGGTGAAAACCGCGATGTCCTATCTTTAACCGTTTAGGAGATCGAGTAAAATGGAGAATAATAGATATTTTATAATGTGATATATAAACATTTTATTCGTTTGTACCTTTATCAACTCTTGAGAGTAGACTTATAAGACTTATTTTAAGTAAAATGAGGTGCTAAATCCACTGGTGAAAACCGCGATGTCCTATCTTTAACCGTTTAGGAGATCGAGTAAAATGGAAAATAATAGATATTTGAAAATGTGATATATAATCATTTTATTCGTTTGTACCTTTATCAACTCTTAAGAGTAGACTTATAGGACTTATTTTCTGTAAAATGAGGTGCAAAATCCACTGGTGAAAACCGCGATGTCCTATTTTTAACCGTTTAGGAGATCGAGTAAAATGGAGAATAATAGATATTTGAATATGTGATATATAAACATTTTATTCGTTTGTACCTTTATCAACTCTTAAGAGTAGACTTATAGGACTTATTTTATGTAAAATGAGGTGCTAAATCCACTGGTGAAAACCGCGATGTCCTATTTTTAACCGTTTAGGAGATCGAGTAAAATGGAGAATAATAGATATTTGAATATGTGATATATAAACATTTTATTCGTTTGTACCTTTATCAACTCTTAAGAGTAGACTTATAGGACTTATTTTAAGTAAAATGAGGTGCTAAATCCACTGGTGAAAACCGCGATGTCCTATTTTTAACCGTTAAGGAGATCGAGTAAAATGGAGAATAATAGATATTTGATAATGTGGTATATAATCGTTTTATTCGTTTGTACCCTTATCAACTCTTGAGAGTAGACATATAGGACTTATTTTATGTAAAATGAGGTGCTAAATCCACTGGTGAAAACCACGATGTCCTATCTTTAACCGTTAAGGAGATCGAGTAAAATGGAGAATATTAGATATTTGAAAATGTGGTATATAAACATTTTATTCGTTTGTACCTTGATCAACTCTTGAGAGTAGACTTATAGGTCTTATTTTATGTAAAATGAGGTACTAAATCCTCTGGAGAAAACCGCGATGTCCTATCTTTAACCGTTTAGGAGATCGATTAAAATGGATATTAATAGATATTTGAAAATATGATATATAAACATTTTATTTGTTTGTACCTTTATCAACTCTTGAGAGTAGACTTATAGGACTTATTTTATGTAAAATAAGGTGCTAAATCCACTGGTAAAACCGCGATGTCCTATCTTTAACCGTTTAGGAGATCGAGTAAAATGGAGAATAATAGATATTTGAAAATGTGATATATAAACATTTTATTCGTTTGTACCTTGATCAACTCTTGAGGGTAGACTTATAGGACTTATTTTATGTAAAATGAGGTGCTAAATCCACTGGTAAAAACCGCGATGTCCTATCTTTAACCGTTTAGGAGATCAAGTAAAATTGAGAATAATAGATATTTGAAAATGTGATATATAAAAATTTTATTCGTTTGTACCTTTATCAACTCTTGAGAGTAGACTTATAGGACTTATTTTATGTAAAATGAGGTGCTAAATCCACTGGTAAAAACCGCGATGTCCTATCTTTAACCGTTTAGGAGATCGAGTAAAATGGAGAATAATAGATATTTGATAATGTGATATATATACATTTTATTCGTTTGTACCTTTATCAACTCTTGAGAGTAGACTTATAGGTCTTATTTTATGTAAAATGAGGTGCTTAATCCACTGGTGAAATCCGCGATGTCCAATCTTTGACCGTTTAGGAGATCGAGTAAAATGGAGAATAATAGATATTTGAAAGTGTGATATATAAACATTTTATTCGTTTGTACCTTTATCAACTCTTAAGAGTAGACTGAAAGGACTTATTTTATGAAAAATGAGGTGCTAAATGCACTGGTGAAAACCGCGATGTCCTATCTTGAACCGTTTAGGAGATCGAGTAAAATGGAGAAAAATAGATATTTGAAAATGTGATAAACAAAAATTTTATTCGTTTGTACCTTTATGAACTCTTGAGAGTAGACTTATAAAACCTATTTTATGTAAAATGATGTGCTAAATCCACTGGTGAAAACCGCGATGTCCTATCTTTTACCGTTTAGGAGATCGAGTAAAATGGAAAATAATAGATATTTGAAAATGTGATATATAAATATTTTATACGTTTTTACCTTTATCAACTCTTGAGAGTAGACTTATAGGACCTATTTTATGTAAAATGAGGTACTAAATCCTCTAGAGAAAACCGCGATGTCCTATCTTTAACCGTTTAGGAGATCGAGTAAAATGGAGAATAATAGATATTTGATAATATGATATATAAACATTTTATTCGTTTGTACCTTTATCAACTCTTGAGAGTAGACTTATAGGACTTATTTTATGTAAAATGAGGTGCTAAATCCACTGGTGAAAACCGCGATGTGATATCTTTAACCGTTTAGGAGATCGAGTAAAATGGAGAATAATAGATATTTGAAAATGTGATATATAAACATTTTATTCGTTTGTACCTTTATCAACTTTTGAGATTAGACTTATAGGACTTATTTTATGTAAAATGATGTGCTAAATCCACTGGTGAAAACCGCGATGTCCTATCTTTTACCGTTTTGGAGATCGAGTAAAATGGAGAATAATAGATATTTGATAATGTGGTATATAAACATTTTATTCGTTTGTACCCTTATCAACTCTTGAGAGTAGACTTATAGGTCTTATTTTAAGTAAAATGAGGTGCTAAATCCACTGGTGAAAACCGCGATGTCCTATTTTTAACCGTTTAGGAGATCGAGTAAAATGGAGAATAATAGATATTTGAATATGTGATATATAAACATTTTATTCGTTTGTTCCTTTATCAACTCGTGAGAGTAGACTTATAGGACTTATTTTATGTAAAATAAGGTGCTAAATCCACTGGTAAAAACCGCGATGTCCTATCTTTAACCGTTTAGGAGATCGAGTAAAATAGAAAATAATAGATATTTGAAAATGTGATATTTAAACAATTTATTCGTTTGTACCTTTATCAACTTTTGAGATTAGACTTATAGGACTTATTATATGTAAAATGAGGTGCTAAATCCACTGGTGAAAACCGCGATGTCCTATCTTTAACCGTTAAGGAGATCGAGTAAAATTTAGAATAATAGATATTTGATAATGTGGTATATAAACATTTTATTCGTTTGTACCCTTATCAACTCTTGAGAGTAGACATATAGGACTTATTTTATGTAAAATGAGGTGCTAAATCCACTGGTGAAAACCGCGATGTCCAATCTTTAACCGTTAAGGAGATCGAGTAAAATGGAGAATAATAGATATTTGATAATGTGGTATATAAACATTTTATTCGTTTGTACCCTTATCAACTCTTGAGAGTAGACTTATAGGTCTTATTTTATGTAAAATGAGGTACTAAATCCTCTGGAGAAAACCGCCATGTCCTATCTTTAACCGTTTAGGAGATCGAGTAAAATGGATATTAATAGATATTTGAAAATGTGATATATAAACATTTTATTTGTTTGTACCTTTATCAACTCTTGAGAGTAGACATATAGGACCTATTTTATGTAAAATGAGGTCCTAAATCCACTGGTGAAAACCGCGATGTGATATCTTTAACCGTTTAGGAGATCGAGTAAAATGGAGAATAATAGATATTTGAAAATGTGATATATAAACATTTTATTCCTTTTTACCTTTATCAACTCTTGAGAGTAGACTTATAGGACCTATTTTATGTAAAATGAGGTCCTAAATCCACTGGTGAAAACCGCGATGTCCAATCTTTAACCGTTTAGGAGATGGAGTAAAATGGAGAATAATAGATATTTGAAAATGTGATATATAAACATTTTATTTGTTTGTACTTTTATCAACTCTTGAGAGTAGACTTATAGGACTTATTTTATGTAAAATGAGGTGCTACATCCACTGGTAAAATCCGCGATGTCCTATCTTTAACCGTTTAGGAGATCGAGTAAAATGGATATTAATAGATATTTGAAAATGTGATATATAAACATTTTATTTGTTTGTACTTTTATCAACTCTTGAGAGTAGACTTATAGGACTTATTTTATGTAAAATAAGGTGCTAAATCCACTGGTAAATACCGCGATGTTCTATCTCTAACCGTTTAAGAGATCGAGTAAAATTAATAATAACAGATATTTGAAAATGTGATATATAAACATTTTATTCGTTTGTACCTTTATCAACTCTTGAGAGTAGACTTATAGGAGTTATTTTATGTAAAATGAGGTGCTAAATCGACTGGTGAAAACCGCGATGTCCTATCTTTAACCGTTTAGGAGATCGAGTAAAATGGAGAATAATAGATATTTTATAATGTGATATATAAACATTTTATTCGTTTGTACCTTTATCAACTCTTGAGAGTAGACTTATAAGACTTATTTTAAGTAAAATGAGGTGCTAAATCCACTGGTGAAAACCGCGATGTCCTATTTTTAACCGTTTAGGAGATCGAGTAAAATGGAGAATAATAGATATTTGAATATGTGATATATAAACATTTTATTCGTTTGTACCTTTATCAACTCTTAAGAGTAGACTTATAGGACTTATTTTCTGTAAAATGAGGTACTAAATCCTCTATAGAAAACCGCGATGTCCTATCTTTAACCGTTTAGGAGATCGAGTAAAATGGAGAAAAATAGATATTTGAAAAAGTGATATATAAACATTTTATTCGTTTGTACCTTTATCAACTCTTGAGAGTAGACTTATAGGACCTATTTTATGTAAAATGAGGTGCTAAATTTACTGGTGAAAACCGCGATGTCCTATCTTTAACCGTTTAGGAGATCGAGTAAAATTGAAAACAATAGATATTTGAAAATGTGATATATAAAAATTTTATTCGTTTGTACCTTTATCAACTCTTGAGAGTAGACTTATAGGACTTATTTTATGTAAAATGAGGTGCTAAATCCTCTGGTGAAAACCGCGATGTCCTATCTTTAACCGTTTAGGAGATCGAGTAAAATAGAAAATAATAGATATTTGAAAATGTGATATATAAACAATTTATTCATTTGTACCTTTATCAACTCTTGAGAGTAGACTTATAGGACTTATTTTATGTAAAATGAGGTGCTAAATCCACTGGTTAAAACCGCGATGTCCTATATTTAACCGTTTAGGAGATCGAGTAAAATGAAGAATAATAGATATTTGAAAATGTGATATATAAACATTTAATTCGTTTGTACCTTTATCAACTCTTGAGAGTAGACTTATAGGACTTATTTTATGTTAAATAAGGTGCTAAATCCTCTGGTGAAAACCGCGATGTCCTATCTTTAACCGTTTAGGAGATCGAGTAAAATGGATATTAATAGATATTTGAAAATGTGATATATAAACATTTTATTCGTTTTTACCTTTATCAACTCTTGAGAGTAGACTTATAGTACCTATTTTATGTAAAATGAGGTGCTAAATCCACTGGTGAAAACCGCGATGTGATATCTTTAACCGTTTAGGAGATCGAGTAAAATGGAGAATAATAGATATTTGATAATGTGATATATAAACATTTTATTCGTTTGTACCTTAATCAACTCTTGAGAGTCGACTTATAGGACTTATTTTATGTAAAATAAGGTGCTAAATCCTCTGGTGAAAACCGCGATGTCCTATCTTTAACCGTTTAGGAGATCGAGTAAAATAGAAAATAATAGATATTTAAAAATGTGATATTTAAACAATTTATTCGTTTGTACCTTTATCAACTCTTGAGAGTAGACTTATAGGACATATTTTATGTAAAATGAGGTGCTTAATCCACTGGTTAAAACCGCGATGTCCTATCTTTAACCGTTTAGGAGATCGAGTAAAATGGAGAATAATAGATATTTGAAAATGTGATATATAAACATTTTATTCGTTTGTACCTTTATCAACTCTTGAGAGTAGACTTATAGGACTCATTTTATGTAAAAAATAGTGCTAAATCCACTGGTGAAAACCGCGATGTCCTATCTTTAACCGTTTAGGAGATCGAGTAAAACGGTGAATAATAGATATTTGAAAATGTGATATATAAACATTTTATTCGTTTGTACCTTTATCAACTCTTGAGAGTAGACTTATAGGACTTATTTTATGTAAAATGAGGTCCTAAATCCACTGGTTAAAACCGCGATGTCCTATCTTTAATCTATTAGGATATCGAGTAAAATGAAAAAATGAAAAATAATAGATATTTGAAAATGTGATATATAAACATTTTATTCGTTTGTACCTTTATCAACTTTTGAGAGTAGACTTATAGGACTCATTTTATGTAAAATATAGTGCTAAATCTACTGGTGATAACCGCGATGTCCTATCTTTAACCGTTTAGGAGATCGAGTAAAATGGAGAATAATAGATATTTGAAAATGTGATATATAAACATTTTATTCGTTTGTACCTTTATCAAATTTTGAGAGTAGACTTATAGGACTTATTATATGTAAAATGAGGTGCTGAATCCACTGGTGAAAACCGCGATGTCTTATCTTTAACCGTTTAGGAGATCGAGTAAAATGAAGAATAATAGATATTTGAAAATGTGATATATAAACATTTTATTCGTTTGTACCTTGATCAACTCATGAGGGTAGACTTATAGGACCTATTTTATGTAAAATGAGGTGCTAAATCCACTGGTGAAAACCGCGATGTCCTATCATTAACCGTTTAGGAGATCGAGTAAAATGGAGAATATTAGAAATTTGAATATGTGATATATAAACATTTTATTCGTTTTTACCTTTATCAACTCTTGAGAGTAGACTTATAGTACCTATTTTATGTAAAATGAGGTGCTAAATCCACTGGTGAAAACCGCGATGTCCTATCTTTAACCGTTTAGGAGATCGAGTAAAATAGAAAATAATAGATATTTGAAAATGTGATATATAAGCATTTTATTCGTTTGTACCTTTATCAACTCTTGAGAGTAGACTTATAGGACTTATTTTATGTAAAATGAGGTGCTAAATCCATTGGTTAAAACCGCGATGTCCTATCTCTAACCGTTTAAGAGATCGAGTAAAATTAATAATAACAGATATTTGAAAATGTGTTATATAAACATTTTATTCGTTTGTACCTTTATCAACTCTTGAGAGTAGACTAATATTAGTTATTTTATGTAAAATGAGGTGTTAAATCGACTGGTGAAAACCGCGATGTCCTATCTTTAACCGTTTAGGAGATCGAGTAAAATGGAGAATAATAGATATTTTATAATGTGATATATAAACATTTTATTCGATTGTACCTTTATCAACTCTTGAGAGTAGACTTATAGGACTTATTTTAAGTAAAATGAGGTGCTAAATCCACTGGTGAAAACCGCGATGTCCTATCTTTAACCGTTTAGGAGATCGAGTAAAATTGAGAATAATAGATATTTGAAAATGTGATATATAAACATTTTATTCGTTTGTACCATTATCAACTCTTGAGAGTAGACTTATAGGAGTTATTTTGTGTAAAATGAGGTGCTAAATCCACTGGTGAAATCCGCGATGTCCTATCTCTAACCGTTTAAGAGATCGAGTAAAATTAATAATAACAGATATTTGAAAATGTGTTATATAAACATTTTATTCGTTTGTACCTTTATCAACTCTTGAGAGTAGACTAATATTAGTTATTTTATGTAAAATGAGGTGCTAAATCCACTGGTGAAATCCGCGATGTCCTATCTTTAACCGTTTAGGAGATCGAGTATAATGGAGAATAATAGATATTATTTAATATTATATATAAACATTTTATTCGTTTGTACCTTTATCAACTCTTGAGAGGAGACTTATAGGTCTTATTTTATGTAAAATGAGGTACTAAATCTTCTGGTTAAAGCCGCGATGTATTATCTTTAACCGTTTAGGAGATCGAGTAAAATGGAGAATAATAGATATTTGAAAATGTGATATATAAACATTTTATTCGTTTGTACCTTGATCAACTCATGAGGGTAGACTTATAGGACTTATTATATGTAAAATGAGGTGCTGAATCCACTGGTGAAAACCGCTATGTCCTATCTTTAACCGTTAAGGAGATCGAGTAAAATGGAGAATAGTAGATATTTGATAATGTGGTATATAAACATTTTATTCGTTTGTACCCTTATCAACTCTTGAGAGTAGACTTATAGGTCTTATTTTATGTAAAATGAGGTACTAAATCCTCTGGAGAAAACCGCCATGTCCTATCTTTAACCGTTTAGGAGATCGAGTAAAATGGATATTAATAGATATTTGAAAATGTGATATATAAACATTTTATTTGTTTGTACCTTCATCAACTCTTGAGAGTAGACTTATAGGACTTATTTTATGTAAAATAAGGTGCTAAATCCACTGGTGAAAACCGCGATGTCCTATCTTTAACCGTTTAGGAGATCGAGTAAAATGGAGAATAATAGATATTTGATAATGTGATATATAAACATTTTATTCGTTTGTACCTTTATCAACTCTTGAGAGTAGACTTATAAGACTTATTTTATGTAAAATGAGGTGCTAAATCCACTGGTAAAAACCGCGATGTCCTATCTTTAACCGTTAAGGAGATCGAGTAAAATGGAGAATAATAGATATTTGATAATGTGGTATATAAACATTTTATTCGATTGTACCCTTATCAACTCTTGAGAGTAGACTTATAAGACTTATTTTATGTAAAATGAGGTGCTAAATCCACTGGTGAAAACCGCGATGTGATATCTTTAACCGTTTAGGAGATCGAGTAAAATGGAGAATAATAGATATTTGAAAATGTGATATATAAACATTTTATTTGTTTTTACCTTTATCAACTCTTGAGAGTAGACTTATAGGACCTATTTTATGTAAAATGAGGTTCTAAATCCACTGGTGAAAACCGCGATGTCCAATCTTTAACCGTTTAGGAGATGGAGTAAAATGGAAAATAATAGATATTTGAAAATGTGATATATAAACATTTTATTTGTTTGTACTTTTATCAACTCTTGAGAGTAGACTTATAGGACTTATTTTATGTAAAATGAGGTGCTAAATCCACTGGTAAAATCCGCGATGTCCTATCTTTAACCGTTTAGGAGATCGAGTATAATGGAGAATAATAGATATTTGATAATATGATATATAAACATTTTATTCGTGTGTTCCTTTATCAACTCTTGAGAGTAGACTTATAGGACTTATTTTATGTAAAATGAGGTGCTTAATCGACTGGTGAAAACCGCGATGTCCTATCTTTAACCGTTTAGGAGATCGAGTAAAATGGAGAATAATAGATATTTTATAATGTGATATATAAACATTTTATTCGTTTGTACCTTTATCAACTCTTGAGAGTAGACTTATAAGACTTATTTTAAGTAAAATGAGGTGCTAAATCCACTGGTGAAAACCGCGATGTCCTATTTTTAACCGTTTAGGAGATCGAGTAAAATGGAGAATAATAGATATTTGAATATGTGATATATAAACATTTTATTCGTTTGTTCCTTTATCAACTCTTGAGAGTAGACTTATAGGACTTATTTTATGTAAAATAAGGTGCTAAATCCACTGGTAAAAACCGCGATGTCCTATCTTTAACCGTTTAGGAGATCGAGTAAAATAGAAAATAATAGATATTTGAAAATGTGATATATAAACAATTTATTCGTTTGTACCTTTATCAACTTTTGAGATTAGACTTATAGGACTTATTATATGTAAAATGAGGTGCTAAATCCACTGGTGAAAACCGCGATGTCCTATCTTTAACCGTTAAGGAGATCGAGTAAAATGGAGAATAATAGATATTTGATAATGTGGTATATAAACATTTTATTCGTTTGTACCCTTATCAACTCTTGAGAGTAGACATATAGGATTTATTTTATGTAAAATGAGGTGCTAAATCCACTGGTGAAAACCGCGATGTCCTATCTTTAACCGTTTAGGAGATCGAGTAAAATGGAGAATAATAGATATTTGATAATGTGGTATATAAACATTTTATTCGTTTGTACCTTTATCAACTCTTGAGAGTAGACTTATAGGACCTATTTTATGTAAAATGAGGTGCTAAATTTACTGGTGAAAACCGCGATGTCCTATCTTTAACCGTTTAGGAGATCGAGTAAAATTGAAAACAATAGATATTTGAAAATGTGATATATAAAAATTTTATTCGTTTGTACCTTTATCAACTCTTGAGAGTAGACTTATAGGACTTATTTTATGTAAAATGAGGTGCTAAATCCTCTGGTGAAAACCGCGATGTCCAATCTTTAACCGTTTAGGAGATCGAGTAAAATAGAGAATAATAGATATTTGAAAATGTGATATATAAACAATTTATTCATTTGTACCTTTATCAACTCTTGAGATTAGACTTATAGGACTTATTTTATGTAAAATGAGGTGCTAAATCCACTGGTTAAAACCGCGATGGCGTATATTTAACCGTTTAGGAGATCGAGTAAAATGAAGAATAATAGATATTTGAAAATGTGATATATAAACATTTAATTCGTTTGTACCTTTATCAACTCTTGAGAGTAGACTTATAGGACTTATTTTATGTTAAATGAGGTGCTAAATCCTCTGGTGAAAACCGCGATGTCCTATCTTTAACCGTTTTGGAGGACGAGTAAAATGGATATTAATAGATATTTGAAAATGTGATATATAAATATTTTATTCGTTTTTACCTTTATCAACTCTTGAGAGTAGACTTATAGTACCTATTTTATGTAAAATGAGGTGCTAAATCCACTGGTGAAAACCGCGGTGTGATATCTTTAACCGTTTAGGAGATCGAGTAAAATGGAGAATAATAGATATTTGATAATGTGATATATAAACATTTTATTCGTTTGTACTTTAATCAACTCTTGAGAGTCGACTTATAGGACTTATTTTATGTAAAATAAGGTGCTAAATCCTCTGGTGAAAACCGCGATGTCCTATCTTTAACCGTTTAGGAGATCGAGTAAAATAGAAAATAATAGATATTTAAAAATGTGATATATAAACAATTTATTCGTTTGTACCTTTATCAACTCTTGAGAGTAGACTTATAGGACTTATTTTATGTAAAATGAGGTGCTTAATCCACTGGTTAAAACCGCGATGTCCTATCTTTAACCGTTTAGGAGATCGAGTAAAATGGATAATAATAGATATTTGAAAATGTGATATATAAACATTTTATTCGTTTGTACCTTTATCAACTCTTGAGAGTAGACTTATAGGACTCATTTTATGTAAAAAATAGTGCTAAATCCACTGGTGAAAACCGCGATGTCCTATCTTTAACCGTTTAGGAGATCGAGTAAAACGGTGAATAATAGATATTTGAAAATGTGATATATAAACATTTTATTCGTTTGTACCTTTATCAACTTTTGAGAGTAGACTTATAGGACTCATTTTATGTAAAATATAGTGCTAAATCTACTGGTGATAACCGCGATGTCCTATCTTTAACCGTTTAGGAGATCGAGTAAAATGGAGAATAATAGATATTTGAAAATGTGATATATAAACATTTTATTCGTTTGTACCTTTATCAAATTTTGAGAGTAGACTTATAGGACTTATTATATGTAAAATGAGGTGCTGAATCCACTGGTGAAAACCGCGATGTCTTATCTTTAACCGTTTACGAGATCGAGTAAAATGGAGAATAATAGATATTTGAAAATGTGATATATAAACATTTTATTCGTTTGTACCTTGATCAACTCATGAGGGTAGACTTATAGGACTTATTATATGTAAAATGAGGTGCTGAATCCACTCGTGAAAACCGCGATGTCCTATCTTTAACCGTTAAGGAGATCGAGTAAAATGGAGAATAGTAGATATTTGATAATGTGGTATATAAACATTTTATTCGTTTGTACCCTTATCAACTCTTGAGAGTAGACTTATAGGTCTTATTTTATGTAAAATGAGGTACTAAATCCTCTGGAGAAAACCGCCATGTCCTATCTTTAACCGTTTAGGAGATCGAGTAAAATAGAAAATAATAGATATTTGAAAATGTGATATATAAGCATTTTATTCGTTTGTACCTTTATCAACTCTTGAGAGTAGACTTATAGGACTTATTTTATGTAAAATGAGGTGCTAAATCCATTGGTTAAAACCGCGATGTCCTATCTCTAACCGTTTAAGAGATCGAGTAAAATTAATAATAACAGATATTTGAAAATGTGTTATATAAACATTTTATTCGATTGTACCTTTATCAACTCTTGAGAGTAGACTAATATTAGTTATTTTATGTAAAATGAGGTGTTAAATCGACTGGTGAAAACCGCGATGTCCTATCTTTAACCGTTTAGGAGATCGAGTAAAATGGAGAATAATAGATATTTTATAATGTGATATATAAACATTTTATTCGATTGTACCTTTATCAACTCTTGAGAGTAGACTTATAGGACTTATTTTAAGTAAAATGAGGTGCTAAATCCACTGGTGAAAACCGCGATGTCCTATCTTTAACCGTTTAGGAGATCGAGTATAATGGAGAATAATAGATATTAGTTAATATTATATATAAACATTTTATTCGTTTGTTCCTTTATCAACTCTTGAGAGTAGACTTATAGGTCTTATTTTATGTAAAATGAGGTGCTGAATCCACTCGTGAAAACCGCGATGTCCTATCTTTAACCGTTTAGGAGATGGAGTAAAATGGAAAATAATAGATATTTGAAAATGTGATATATAAACATTTTATTTGTTTGTACTTTTATCAACTCTTGAGAGTAGACTTATAGGACTTATTTTATGTAAAATGAGGTGCTGAATCCACTCGTGAAAGCCGCGATGTCCTATCTTTAACCGTTAAGGAGATCGAGTAAAATGGAGAATAGTAGATATTTGATAATGTGGTATATAAACATTTTATTCGTTTGTACCCTTATCAACTCTTGAGAGTAGACTTATAGGTCTTATTTTATGTAAAATGAGGTACTAAATCCTCTGGAGAAAACCGCCATGTCCTATCTTTAACCGTTTAGGAGATCGAGTAAAATGGATATTAATAGATATTTGAAAATGTGATATATAAACATTTTATTAGTTTGTACCTTCATCAACTCTTGAGAGTAGACTTATAGGACTTATTTTATGTAAAATAAGGTGCTAAATCCACTGGTGAAAACCGCGATGTCCTATCTTTAACCGTTTAGGAGATCGAGTAAAATGGAGAATAATAGATATTTGATAATGTGATATATAAACATTTTATTCGTTTGTACCTTTATCAACTCTTGAGAGTAGACTTATAAGACTTATTTTATGTAAAATGAGGTGCTAAATCCACTGGTGAAAACCGCGATCTCCTATCTTTAACCGTTAAGGAGATCGAGTAAAATGGAGAATAATAGATATTTGATAATGTGGTATATAAACATTTTATTCGATTGTACCCTTATCAACTCTTGAGAGTAGACTTATAAGACTTATTTTATGTAAAATGAGGTGCTAAATCCACTGGTGAAAACCGCGATGTGATATCTTTAACCGTTTAGGAGATCGAGTAAAATGGAGAATAATAGATATTTGAAAATGTGATATATAAACATTTTATTTGTTTTTACTTTTATCAACTCTTGAGAGTAGACTTATAGGACCTATTTTATGTAAAATGAGGTTCTAAATCCACTGGTGAAAACCGCGATGTCCAATCTTTAACCGTTTAGGAGATGGAGTAAAATGGAAAATAATAGATATTTGAAAATGTGATATATAAACATTTTATTTGTTTGTACTTTTATCAACTCTTGAGAGTAGACTTATAGGACTTATTTTATGTAAAATGAGGTGCTAAATCCACTGGTAAAATCCGCGATGTCCTATCTTTAACCGTTTAAGAGATCGAGTATAATGGAGAATAATAGATATTTGATAATATGATATATAAACATTTTATTCGTTTGTTCCTTTATCAACTCTTGAGAGTAGACTTATAGGACTTATTTTATGTAAAATAAGGTGCTAAATCCACTGGTAAAAACCGCGATGTCCTATCTCTAACCGTTTAAGAGATCGAGTAAAATTAATAATAACAGATATTTGAAAATGTGATATATAAACATTTTATTCGTTTGTACCTTTATCAACTCTTGAGAGTAGACTTATAAGAGTTATTTTATGTAAAATGAGGTGCTAAATCGACTGGTGAAAACAGCGATGTCCTATCTTTAACCGTTTAGGAGATCGAGTAAAATGGAGAATAATAGATATTTTATAATGTGATATATAAACATTTTATTCGTTTGTACCTTTATCAAATTTTGAGAGTAGACTTATAGGACTTATTATATGTAAAATGAGGTGCTGAATCCACTGGTGAAAACCGCGATGTCTTATCTTTAACCGTTTAGGAGATCGAGTAAAATGAAAAATAATAGATATTTGAAAATGTGATATATAAACATTTTATTCGTTTGTACCTTGATCAACTCATGAGGGTAGACTTATAGGACCTATTTTATGTAAAATGAGGTGCTAAATCCACTGGTGAAAACCGCGATGTTCTATCATTAACCGTTTAGGAGATCGAGTAAAATGGTGAATATTAGAAATTTGAATATGTGATATATAAACATTTTATTCGTTTTTACCTTTATCAACTCTTGAGTGTAGACTTATAGTACCTATTTTATGTAAAATGAGGTGCTAAATCCACTGGTGAAAACCGCGATGTGATATCTTTAACCGTTTAGGAGATCGAGTAAAATGGAGAATAATAGATATTTGATAATGTGATATATAAACATTTTATTCGTTTGTACCTTAATCAACTCTTGAGAGTAGACTTATAGGACTTATTTTATGTAAAATAAGGTGCTAAATCCTCTGGTGAAAACCGCGATGTCCTATCTTTAACCGTTTAGGAGATCGAGTAAAATAGAAAATAATAGATATTTAAAAATGTGATATTTAAACAATTTATTCGTTTGTACCTTTATCAACTCTTGAGAGTAGACTTATAGGACTTATTTTATGTAAAATGAGGTGCTCAATCCACTGGTTAAAACCGCGATGTTCTATTTTTAACCGTTTAGGAGATCGAGTAAAATGGAGAATAATAGATATTTGAAAATGTGATATATAAACATTTTATTCGTTTGTACCTTTATCAACTCCTGAGAGTAGACTTATTGGACTCATTTTATGTAAAATATAGTGCTAAATCTACTGGTGAAAACCGCGATGTCCTATCTTTAACCGTTTAGGAGATCGAGTAAAATGGTGAATAATAGATATTTGAAAATGTGATAAATAAACATTTTATTCGTTTGTACCTTGATCAACTCATGAGGGTAGACTTATAGGACCTATTTTATGTAAAATGAGGTGCTAAATCCACTGGTGAAAACCGCGATGTCCAATCATTAACCGTTTAGGAGATCGAGTAAAATGGAGAATATTAGAAATTTGAATATGTGATATATAAACATTTTATTCCTTTTTACCTTTATCAACTCTTGAGAGTAGACTTATAGTACCTATTTTATGTAAAATGAGGTGCTAAATCCACTAGTGAAAACCGCGATGTGATATCTTTAACCGTTTAGGAGATCGAGTAAAATGGAGAAAAATAGATATTTGAAAATGTGATATATAAACATTTTATTCGTTTGTACCTTTATCAACTCTTGAGAGTAGACTTATAGGACCTATTTTATGTAAAATGAGGTGCTAAATTTACTGGTGAAAACCGCGATGTCCTATCTTTAACCGTTTAGGAGATCGAGTAAAATTGAGAATAATAGATATTTGAAAATGTGATATATAAAAATTTTATTCGTTTGTACCTTTATCAACTCTTGAGAGTAGACTTATAAGACTTATTTTATGTAAAATGAGGTGCTAAATCCTCTGGTGAAAACCGCGATGTCCTATCTTTAACGGTTTAGGAGATCGAGTAAAATAGAAAATAATAGATATTTGAAAATGTGATATATAAACAATTTATTCATTTGTACCTTTATCAACTCTTGAGAGTAGACTTATAGGACTTATTTTATGTAAAATGAGGTGCGAAATCCACTGGTGAAAACCGCGATGTCCTATCTTGAACCGTTTAGGAGATCGAGTAAAATGGAGAAAAATAGATATTTGAAAATGTGATATATAAACATTTTATTCGTTTGTACCTTTATCAACTCTTGAGAGTAGACTTATAGGACCTATTTTATGTAAAATGAGGTGCTAAATTTATTGGTGAAAACCGCGATGTACTATATTTAACCGTTTAGGGGATCGAGTAAAATGGAGAATAATAGATATTTGAAAATGTGATATATAAACATTTTATTCGTTTGTACCTTTATCAACTCTTCAGAGAAGACTTATAGGACTTATTTTATGTAAAATGAGGTGCTAAATCCACTGGTTAAAACCGCGATGTCCTATCTTGAACCGTTTAGGAGATCGAGTAAAATGGAGAAAAATAGATATTTGAAAATGTGATATATTAACATTTTATTCGTTTGTACCTTTATCAACTCTTGAGAGTAGACTTATAGGACCTATTTTATGTAAAATGAGGTGCTAAATTTACTGGTGAAATTCGCGATGTCCTATATTTAACCGTTTAGGGGATCGAGTAAAATGGAGAATAATAGATATTTGAAAATGTGATATATAAACATTTTATTCGTTTGTACCTTTATCATCTCTTGAGAGTAGACTTATAGGACTTATTTTATGTAAAATGAGGTGCTAAATCCACTGGTTAAAACCGCGATGTCCTATCTTTAATCGTTTAGGAGATTGAGTAAAATGAAGAATAATAGATATTTGAAAATGTGATATATAAACATTTTATTCGTTTGTACCTTGATCAACTCTTGAGAGTAGACTTATAGGTCTTATTTTATGTAAAATGAGGTACAAAATCCTCTGGAGAAAACCGCGATGTCCTATCTTTAACCGTTTAGGAGATCGATTAAAATGGATATTAATAAATATTTGAAAATATGATATATAAACATTTTATTTGTTTGTACCTTTATCAACTCTTGAGAGTAGACTTATAGGACTTATTTTATGTAAAATAAGGTGCTAAATCCACTGGTGAAAACCGCGATGTCCTATCTTTAACCGTTTAGGAGATCGAGTAAAATGGAGAATAATAGACATTTGAAAATGTGATATATAAACATTTTATTCGTTTGTACCTTGATCAACTCTTGAGGGTAGACTTATAGGACTTATTTTATGTAAAATGAGGTGCTTAATCCACTGGTAAAAACCGCGATGTCCTATCTTTAACCGTTTAGGAGATCAAGTAAAATTGAGAATAATAGATATTTGATAATGTGATATATATACATTTTATTCGTTTGTACCTTTATCAACTCTTGAGAGTAGACTTATAGGTCTTATTTTATGTAAAATGAGGTGCTTAATCCACTGGTGAAATCCGCGATGTCCAATCTTTAACCGTATAGGAGATCGAGTAAAATGGAGAATAATAGATATTTGAAAATGTGATATATAAACATTTTATTCGTTTGTACCTTTATCAACTCTTAAGAGTAGACTGAAAGGACTTATTTTATGTAAAATGAGGTGCTAAATCCACTGGTGAAAACCGCGATGCCCTATCTTTAACCGTTAAGGAGATCGAGTAAAATGGAGAATAATAGATATTTGATAATGTTATATATAAACGTTTTATTCGTTTGTACCCTTATCAACTCTTGAGAGTAGACATATAGGACTTATTTTATGTAAAATGAGGTGCTAAATCCACTGGTGAAAACCACGATGTCCTATCTTTAACCGTTAAGGAGATCGAGTAAAATGGAGAATATTAGATATTTGAAAATGTGGTATATAAACATTTTATTCGTTTGTACCTTGATCAACTCTTGAGAGTAGACTTATAGGTCTTATTTTATGTAAAATGAGGTAATAAATCCTCTGGAGAAAACCGCGATGTCCTATCTTTAACCGTTTAGGAGATCGATTAAAATGGATATTAATAGATATTTGAAAATATGATATATAAACATTTTATTTGTTTGTACCTTTATCAACTCTTGAGAGTAGACTTATAGGACTTATTTTATGTAAAATAAGGTGCTAAATCCACTGGTGAAAACGGCGATGTCCTATCTTTAACCGTTTAGGAGATCGAGTAAAATGGAGAATAATAGATATTTGAAAATGTGATATATAAACATTTTATTCGTTTGTACCTTTATCAACTCTTGAGAGTAGACTTATAGGTCTTATTTTATGTAAAATGAGGTACTAAATCCTCTGGAGAAAACCGCGATGTCCTATCTTTAACCGTTTAGGAGATCGAGTAAAATGGAGAATAATAGATATTTGATAATGTGATATATAAACATTTTATTCGTTTGTACCTTTATCAACTCTTGAGAGTAGACTTATAAGACTTATTTTATGTAAAATGAGGTGCTAAATCCACTGGTGAAAACCGCGATGTCCTATCTTTAACCGTTAAGGAGATCGAGTAAAATGGATAATAATAGATATTTGATAATGTGGTATATAAACATTTTATTCGTTTGTACCCTTATCAACTCTTGAGAGTAGACTTATAGGTCTTATTTTATGTAAAATGAGGTACTAAATCCTCTGGTGAAAACCGCGATGTCCTATCTTTAACCGTTTAGGAGATCGAGTAAAATGGAGAATAATAGATATTTGAAAATGTGATATATAAACATTTTATTCGTTTGTACCTTTATCAACTCTTGAGAGTAGACTTATAGGTCTTATTTTATGTAAAATGAGGTACTAAATCCTCTGGAGAAGACCGCGATGTCCTATCTTTAACCGTTTAGGAGATCGAGTAAAATGGAGAATAATAGATATTTGAAAATGTGATATATAAACATTTTATTCGTTTGTACCTTGATCAACTCTTGAGGGTAGACTTATAGGACTTATTTTATGTAAAATGAGGTGCTAAATCCACTGGTAAAAACCGCGATGTCCTATCTTTAACCGTTTAGGAGATCAAGTAAAATTGAGAATAATAGATATTTGAAAATGTGATATATAAAAATTTTATTCGTTTGTACCTTTATCAACTCTTGAGAGTAGACTAATAGGACTTATTTTATGTAAAATGAGGTGCTAAATCCACTGGTAAAAACCGCGATGTCCAATCTTTAACCGTTTAGGAGATCGAGTAAAATGGAGAATAATAGATATTTGATAATGTGATATATATACATTTTATTCGTTTGTACCTTTATCAACTCTTGAGAGAAGACTTATAGGTCTTATTTTATGTAAAATGAGGTGCTTAATCCACTGGTGAAATCCGCGATGTCCAATCTTTAACCGTATAGGAGATCGAGTAAAATGGAGAATAATAGATATTTGAAAATGTGATATATAAACATTTTATTCGTTTGTACCTTTATCAACTCTTAAGAGTAGACTGAAAGGACTTATTTTATGTAAAATGAGGTGCTAAATCCACTGGTGAAAACCGCGATGCCCTATCTTTAACCGTTAAGGAGATCGAGTAAAATGGAGAATAATAGATATTTGATAATGTGGTATATAAACGTTTTATTCGTTTCTACCCTTATCAACTCTTGAGAGTAGACATATAGGACTTATTTTATGTAAAATGAGGTGCTAAATCCACTGGTGAAAACCACGATGTCCTATCTTTAACCGTTAAGGAGATCGAGTAAAATGGAGAATATTAGATATTTGAAAATGTGGTATATAAACATTTTATTCGTTTGTACCTTGATCAACTTTTGAGAGTAGACTTATAGGTCTTATTTTATGTAAAATGAGGTAATAAATCCTCTGGAGAAAACCGCGATGTCCTATCTTTAACCGTTTAGGAGATCGATTAAAATGGATATTAATAGATATTTGAAAATATGATATATAAACATTTTATTTGTTTGTACCTTTATCAACTCTTGAGAGTAGACTTATAGGACTTATTTTATGTAAAATAAGGTGCTAAATCCACTGGTGAAAGCGGCGATGTCCTATCTTTAACCGTTTAGGAGATCGAGTAAAATGGAGAATAATAGATATTTGAAAATGTGATATATAAACATTTTATTCGTTTGTACCTTTATCAACTCTTGAGAGTAGACTTATAGGTCTTATTTTATGTAAAATGAGGTACTAAATCCTCTGGAGAAAACCGCGATGTCCTATCTTTAACCGTTTAGGAGATCGAGTAAAATGGAGAATAATAGATATTTGATAATGTGATATATAAACATTTTATTCGTTTGTACCTTTATCAACTCTTGAGAGTAGACTTATAAGACTTATTTTATGTAAAATGAGGTGCTAAATCCACTGGTGAAAACCGCGATGTCCTATCTTTAACCGTTAAGGAGATCGAGTAAAATGGATAATAATAGATATTTGATAATGTGGTATATAAACATTTTATTCGTTTGTACCCTTATCAACTCTTGAGAGTAGACTTATAGGTCTTATTTTATGTAAAATGAGGTACTAAATCCTCTGGTGAAAACCGCGATGTCCTATCTTTAACCGTTTAGGAGATCGAGTAAAATGGAGAATAATAGATATTTGAAAATGTGATATATAAACATTTTATTCGTTTGTACCTTTATCAACTCTTGAGAGTAGACTTATAGGTCTTATTTTATGTAAAATGAGGTACTAAATCCTCTGGAGAAGACCGCGATGTCCTATCTTTAACCGTTTAGGAGATCGAGTAAAATGGAGAATAATAGATATTTGAAAATGTGATATATAAACATTTTATTCGTTTGTACCTTGATCAACTCTTGAGGGTAGACTTATAGGACTTATTTTATGTAAAATGAGGTGCTAAATCCACTGGTAAAAACCGCGATGTCCTATCTTTAACCGTTTAGGAGATCAAGTAAAATTGAGAATAATAGATATTTGAAAATGTGATATATAAAAATTTTATTCGTTTGTACCTTTATCAACTCTTGAGAGTAGACTAATAGGACTTATTTTATGTAAAATGAGGTGCTAAATCCACTGGTAAAAACCGCGATGTCCAATCTTTAACCGTTTAGGAGATCGAGTAAAATGGAGAATAATAGATATTTGATAATGTGATATATATACATTTTATTCGTTTGTACCTTTATCAACTCTTGAGAGAAGACTTATAGGTCTTATTTTATGTAAAATGAGGTGCTTAATCCACTGGTGAAATCCGCGATGTCCAATCTTTAACCGTATAGGAGATCGAGTAAAATGGAGAATAATAGATATTTGAAAATGTGATATATAAACATTTTATTCGTTTGTACCTTTATCAACTCTTAAGAGTAGACTGAAAGGACTTATTTTATGTAAAATGAGGTGCTAAATCCACTGGTGAAAACCGCGATGCCCTATCTTTAACCGTTAAGGAGATCGAGTAAAATGGAGAATAATAGATATTTGATAATGTGGTATATAAACGTTTTATTCGTTTCTACCCTTATCAACTCTTGAGAGTAGACATATAGGACTTATTTTATGTAAAATGAGGTGCTAAATCCACTGGTGAAAACCACGATGTCCTATCTTTAACCGTTAAGGAGATCGAGTAAAATGGAGAATATTAGATATTTGAAAATGTGGTATATAAACATTTTATTCGTTTGTACCTTGATCAACTCTTGAGAGTAGACTTATAGGTCTTATTTTATGTAAAATGAGGTAATAAATCCTTTGGAGAAAACCACGATGTCCTATCTTTAACCGTTTAGGAGATCGATTAAAATGGATATTAATAGATATTTGAAAATATGATATATAAACATTTTATTTGTTTGTACCTTTATCAACTCTTGAGAGTAGACTTATAGGACTTATTTTATGTAAAATAAGGTGCTAAATCCACTGGTGAAAACGGCGATGTCCTATCTTTAACCGTTTAGGAGATCGAGTAAAATGGAGAATAATAGATATTTGAAAATGTGATATATAAACATTTTATTCGTTTGTACCTTTATCAACTCTTGAGAGTAGACTTATAGGTCTTATTTAATGTAAAATGAGGTACTAAATCCTCTGGAGAAAACCGCGATGTCCTATCTTTAACCGTTTAGGAGATCGAGTAAAATAGAGAATAATAGATATTTGATAATGTGATATATAAACATTTTATTCGTTTGTACCTTTATCAACTCTTGAGAGTAGACTTATAAGACTTATTTTATGTAAAATGAGGTGCTAAATCCACTGGTGAAAACCGCGATGTCCTATCTTTAACCGTTAAGGAGATCGAGTAAAATGGATAATAATAGATATTTGATAATGTGGTATATAAACATTTTATTCGTTTGTACCCTTATCAACTCTTGAGAGTAGACTCATAGGTCTTATTTTATGTAAAATGAGGTACTAAATCCTCTGGTGAAAACCGCGATGTCCTATCTTTAACCGTTTAGGAGATCGAGTAAAATGGAGAATAATAGATATTTGAAAATGTGATATATAAACATTTTATTCGTTTGTACCTTTATCAACTCTTGAGAGTAGACTTATAGGTCTTATTTTATGTAAAATGAGGTACTAAATCCTCTGGGGAAAACCGCGATGTCCTATCTTTAACCGTTTAGGAGATCGAGTAAAATGGATATTAATAGATATTTGAAAATGTGATATATAAACATTTTATTCGTTTGTACCTTTATCAACTTTTGAGATTAGACTTATAGGACTTATTTTATGTAAAATGAGGTGCTAAATCCACTGGTGAAAACCGCGATGTGATATCTTTGACCGTTTAGGAGATCGAGTAAAATGGAGAATAATAGATATTTGAAAATGTGATATATAAACATTTTATTCGTTTTTACCTTTATCAACTCTTAAGAGTAGACTTATAGGACCTATTTTATGTAAAATGAGGTTCTAAATCCACTGGTGAAAACCGCGATGTCCAATCTTTAACCGTTTAGGAGATGGAGTAAAATGGAGAATAATAGATATTTGAAAATGTAATATATAAACATTTTATTTGTTTGTACTTTTATCAACTCTTGAGAGTAGACTTATAGGACTTATTTTATGTAAAATGAGGTGCTAAATACACTGGTAAAATCCGCGATGTCCTATCTTTAACCGTTTAGGAGATCGAGTATAATGGAGAATAATAGATATTTGATAATATGATATATAAACATTTTATTCGTTTGTACCTTTATCAACTCTTGAGAGTAGACTTATAAGACTTATTTTATGTAAAATGAGGTGCTAAATCCACTGGTGAAAACCGCGATGTCCTATCTTTAACCGTTAAGGAGATCGAGTAAAATGGATAATAATAGATATTTGATAATGTGGTATATAAACATTTTATTCGTTTGTACCCTTATCAACTCTTGAGAGTAGACTTATAGGTCTTATTTTATGTAAAATGAGGTACTAAATCCTCTGGTGAAAACCGCGATGTCCTATCTTTAACCGTTTAGGAGATCGAGTAAAATGGAGAATAATAGATATTTGAAAATGTGATATATAAACATTTTATTCGTTTGTACCTTTATCAACTCTTGAGAGTAGACTTATAGGTCTTATTTTATGTAAAATGAGGTACTAAATCCTCTGGGGAAAACCGCGATGTCCTATCTTTAACCGTTTAGGAGATCGAGTAAAATGGATATTAATAGATATTTGAAAATGTGATATATAAACATTTTATTCGTTTGTACCTTTATCAACTTTTGAGATTAGACTTATAGGACTTATTTTATGTAAAATGAGGTGCTAAATCCACTGGTGAAAACCGCGATGTGATATCTTTGACCGTTTAGGAGATCGAGTAAAATGGAGAATAATAGATATTTGAAAATGTGATATATAAACATTTTATTCGTTTTTACCTTTATCAACTCTTGAGAGTAGACTTATAGGACCTATTTTATGTAAAATGAGGTTCTAAATCCACTGGTGAAAACCGCGATGTCCAATCTTTAACCGTTTAGGAGATGGAGTAAAATGGAGAATAATAGATATTTGAAAATGTAATATATAAACATTTTATTTGTTTGTACTTTTATCAACTCTTGAGAGTAGACTTATAGGACTTATTTTATGTAAAATGAGGTGCTAAATACACTGGTAAAATCCGCGATGTCCTATCTTTAACCGTTTAGGAGATCGAGTATAATGGAGAATAATAGATATTTGATAATATGATATATAAACATTTTATTCGTTTGTTCCTTTATCAACTCTTGAGAGTAGACTTATAGGACTTATTTTATGTAAAATAAGGTGCTAAATCCACTGGTAAAAACCGCGATGTCCTATCTCTAACCGTTTAAGAGATCGAGTTAAATTAATAATAACAGATATTTGAAAATGTGATATATAAACATTTTATTCGTTTGTACCTTTATCAACTCTTGAGAGTAGACTTTTAGGAGTTATTTTATGTAAAATGAGGTGCTAAATCGACTGGTGAAAACCGCGATGTCCTATCTTTAACCGTTTTGGTGATCGAGTAAAATGGAGAATAATAGATATTTTATAATGTGATATATAAACATTTTATTCGTTTGTACCTTTATCAACTCTTGAGAGTAGACTTATAAGACTTATTTTAAGTAAAATGAGGTGCTAAATCCACTGGTGAAAACCGCGATGTCCTATCTTGAACCGTTTAGGAGATCGAGTAAAATGGAGAAAAATAGATATTTGAAAATGTGATATATAAACATTTTATTCGTTTGTACCTTTATCAACTCTTGAGAGTAGACTTATAGGACCTATTTTATGTAAAATGAGGTGCTAAATTTACTGGTGAAAACCGCGATGTCCTATCTTTAACCGTTTAGGAGATCGAGTAAAATTGAAAACAATAGAAGTAGTGGGGATTTGAGGGTTCTGGCACACTAGTACATCAAACGTCCGATAGATGGCGCAAGGTGTTGGTTCCCGGCGGCGGTGGGGTTGAAATGTGGGAGTTGTTGGGATGGGTTAGGGGGAGTGGACAGAGCATAGAAGTGTGTTGATAGGTGTTAATTAGCATTTTTGTGTTGGTGGGTACTGCTAATGAGGCGGAAGAGAGTACTGTGTATGGTGGGGTGGGTGGAGTATTGGATTGGGGGTTGAACTACCACCATCACCGAGCGGTGGCGGTACCGGGCGCTCTCTCTTTCTCTCACACACCTGTGTGAGTGGGAAAAAAGTGAGGAAGTGCATCCGGTTAACAAAAAAACAAAATTGGCGCTTATATTGTATGCAAATTTTTTTAAAAGATTAAGTGACCTGTATTCACTTGTTTTTTGCACAAACTTCCTGACACATGCACATTTTGTAATTTACATATATCGTTTTATTGTTTTTGAATATGTGTTAATAATTAATGTAGGGTAAAATAGAGGTAGTTTTATTTAAGAGAAATAAAACAATAAATGCATTTTATTTTATCTTTATTATTTTTCTATTTCATGTATATATAAAAAAAGTTCAGAAAAAAAATGGAAATTAAGTGTCCATATATGATCCCTGAAATAGAAAAGAAAACATTATTAATAAAAAAACAAAAAATGTGTAAAAAAACGGAAAGGAATTTTCTTACGTTTTTTCTACAAAAATAGTTCTTCTTCTTCTTCTTAGTTTATAAAAATTCCACTTGCCACCATTTGTTGGTTTGATTGGGCTTTCGTACAATGAAGGAAAGATTTTCTCCATTCTTTAGTCTCACATTATATTCGGGAACGTTTTCCAGTAGCCGGTTGTATCTTTTTGGCAATATGACATCATTTTCGAGGCCTTCAATTATCATAAGAACTGCTTGACCATATTTTGTCTGAATGACTCTTAGAGAGCGTATTTTATATGTCACATCCTCCTCTAATTCGGAAATTTTGATGAAGGGTCTTGATACAGTATTAAATTCAGTATTCATTTTTCGTCTTGTTCTTCTTTCTGATAATTTCACTTAACAAAAAATATACTTTATCTTAATATATAGGTATATAAAAATAAAATATTGATATTGAGATTAGAAATGCATTTGGGTGCAATGTGCAGCGGCTTTTAAACAAGGAAAAATACGTCATCATCCCCCATCCAACCATATCCCACCACACACGCACACGCACAAACCAATTTACCCAATTTCTTAGTGGGGTGGGGTGGGGGAGTGTTGTTGTTGTTTGTTGTTCTGTAATTTCTTCAATGATTCATCACAATTATAAGAAAAAAAAAAGGGTGTATATGTATAAATGGATAATACAATAGGATTCATGACTTAGTTAGTTTCTAATTGGCAATATGTCAACTGATGAGAAGACCAACACTCATCATCATCCAGAAACTGTTACATCTATTAGTGATAATTTTTTGAAAAAACTCCGTAAAACATTTCCATTGCTAAGAAAAAAAGATGAAGTGATTGCTATTTTAAAACAAACGAATAAGTGTATTCAAACATTACGGAAAGTGATTGGCTTAAAGAAAAAAGATGATCAAGATAATGTAAGCAACATATTGTTCCTCAATGATAACATTCTAAAACTAACAAACAATTTAAGTTTATTGAAAACATGTAGAAAAAGACTACATTTAATTCAAAAGGAAAAATTAAATATTATTGGTGGCGCAGGTTTGACGACTGCTACATCAAAGACAAACCGTAATCGTGGTCGGACACAGCAGCAGCAACAGCGGCAAAAAAAATATCAAAATTGTGTAGAATGGGAAAATTTAGAGAATTGTTTTAGGAATAGTATCAGTAGTGGCATAATTACAAATTTAACGGTAAAAGATCCTGTTATGTTTCTAGATAAAGCACAGAAATGTTTTCTGTTGCAAGTGAAGAAGAAATTGCATGAAAATCATAATTGCATAAAAGTCAATTGTACATTTACTGGTGAATTTGCGAAAAAGAGTGGCGAGATTCTAGAGACAGATTTAAAGTCATTCACCACGAGGAATGAAGTAATTGATGCAACTACAAATTTAAAGGAATGGTATGAAACGTTGGTAAAAGATAAAATTTTGAATAGACTTAGTGAATTTCAAGAACGTGATTCAGGATGGAGTTTGTCGGAAATAATATCATTAAAAGTGATTTTTAACCGATGCAATCCATTAAATGCAGCGGGTACTTCTTCCTCTACATATACGGAAGTACCGAAATTTATAGCCAATAAAAAGGCAGTGATTAATATAAAAAATAATGATCAATATTGTTTTTTGTGGTGTATTGTGGCTGCTTTACACCCCACAAATACGAATCCACAAAGAATGACACAATATCCACACTTTAGTGAAGTGTTAAAATATGATGGTATAAAGTTTCCATTCAATGTGCGTGATTTGAAAAAATTTGAGAAACTTAACAATTTAAGCATTAATATATTTTATGTGAGCAACAAACAAATATATCCATTGACAATAAAAAAAAGCAATTATGAAGATGAAGATGATGGGAATAATAATAATAAATGTATAAATTTATTAATGTTGGAAAATGTGGAAGGTGGATGTTCTCATTATGTGTTAATTAAAAATTTAAATCGCTTATTATTTAATCAGTTATCATCGAATAAAAATCAAAAATATGTTTGTGAACGGTGTTTAAATTATTTTTCTTCAAAGTGTGTTTTAATTAAACATTTAAATTATTGTAAAAATAAAAAAGTGTGTCACATAAAAGTGCCCTCATCGTCGAATCATATTCTACAATTTAAGAATTTCTCCCACAAGATACCAGTTTGTTTTGTATTATATGCCGATTTAGAATGTATTTTGGAGCCCATTATTATATATGGTGATGAAAAAGAAAACAAAAAACGTGGTGGTAGTGGTGGTGGTGGTTCCATTGAAAGATATCAAAAACACATACCACACAGTATTGCCTATTATTTAAAATGCAATTATGATGATTCACCCTCTCAATTTAAATTAATTAGAGATAAGAACTGTATAAAGTTATTTATAATGGATTTGCATAAAATTGCAATAACAGTCAACGAAATACTCAATCGTATAGTTCCAATGGCTGAATTGACTTTAGAACAGGAAATAGCACACTATACTGCCACAACATGTCATATTTGTGAAGAACCATTTAATGTCACATTAGACGAAGATGATGATGATGATGTACGTGTAAAAGACCATTGTCATGTGACTGGAACATATAGAGGAGCCGCACACCCTCAATGTAATTTACAATTTCAACAATCCAAAGTAATTCCAATTGTTTTTCACAATTTAAGCGGCTACGATTCTCATTTTATAATTGAAGAACTGGCAACAGGCATCAAAGGACCCATTTCTCTTCTACCCATAAACAAGGAGAAATATATATCGTTCACAAAGAAAATTGAAAATACAAACATCAGTTTGAGATTCATTGATTCCTTCAGATTTATGGCATCCAGTTTGGACAAATTATCCTCGTACTTGCGTGCCGAAGAAAAGACCATAATGAGATCGTTTTATCCGAATGACAATGAATTTAAATTGTTATTGCGAAAAGGTGTTTTTCCCTATGCATACATTGATAGTTGGGAAAAATTAAATGAAACTCATCTGCCGACAAGAGAGGACTGTTTCTTCAATGAACTGAAAAACGAGACAATATCTGCGGAAGATTATAGACATGCTGAGAATGTATGGCAAACATTTAATGTGCACACACTAGGTGAATACTCGGACATTTACCTTAAAACAGATGTGATTTTATTGAGTGATGTATTTGAAAATTTCCGTAAAACATGTTATAGGACCTATCAATTGGATCCATTGCACTATTTCACATCGCCCGGTCTAAGTTTTGATGCAATGCTAAAAAATACACGCATAAAATTGCATTTAATGCAAGATATTGATATGATTTTGTTTATTGAATTGGGAATACGTGGCGGCTATTCTGCTGTAATAAAATCGTGTGCAAAAGCCAACAATAAATATATGATGGATGACTATGACCCCACCCAATTGGACACTTATCTAATTTATATAGATAAAAATGCATTATATTCAACGACAATGTGTGAGTTTCTACCATACCAAGATTTTGAATGGTTAAAAGAGGATGAATACAATGGCAGCGACGGCGGTAGCGATGGTAATTCTTTCGATGTATTATCAATTGAAGACAATGCAGAATATGGTTATATTTTGGAGGTGGACCTTCATTATCCATCTCATCTACACAATTTACACAAAGATTTTCCATTGGCCCCCGAACATTTAACACCACCGGGCAGTAAACACAGTAAATTAATGACAACATTATACGATAAACACAACTATGTTATTCACTATAGAAATTTAAAGAATTATTTAAAGAGAGGATTGGTTTTGCGAAAAATCCACCGAATATTGAAATTTAAACAGTGTGCCTGGATGAAAAGTTATGTGGAATTGAATATAAATTTGCGAAAACAATCAAAAAATGATTTCGAAAAAAATTTCTTCAAGTTAATGGTGAATTCGGCATTTGGAAAGACCATTGAAAATGTAAGGAAATATAAAGATGTTAAATTAGTGACGAGTTGGGAGGGAAGATCTGGAGCACGGGCCCTAATATCGAAACCGAATTTTCACAGTTTGGAAATATATGATAATGATATGGTGATTATAGAAATGCAACGAAATGAGGTGGAAATGAACAAACCCATTTATATTGGTTTTACAATTTTAGATTTAAGTAAATTACACATGTATAATTTTCATTATGACTATATATTAAGACAATTTGATGAAAATAGCGTGGATTTATGTTACACGGACACAGACAGTTTTATATATCTATTTAAAAATATTGATTTCTATGAATATATAAGACGTGATTGTAGGGAATATTTCGATACAAGCGACTATGATGAAGCGAATATTTTTAATATACCGCGTGTGAATAGGAAGGAACTTGGTATGTTTAAAGATGAAAATGCCGGTCGCATTATGTTGGAATTTATTGGTCTACGATCGAAAATGTATTCATTTAAAATGTGGGGTGACGGTGGAGAAATAAAAAGGTCCAAGGGAGTAGTTGGTAGTACATTGAAAACAATCACATTTGATGATTATAAGAATTGTTTATTGAATCAACGGGAAATGGTAAGACAACAAATTCTATTGCAAAGTAAGAAACATGTAATGTATTCGATAAAACAGCGAAAAATTGTTTTGAATGTTGGTGATGATAAAAGAATGTCACTGCATGATTTATTAGACAGTTTGCCGTGGGGTTTTGTGGAAGAAACAGTAGCAAGAGCAGCAGAAGCAACAGGAGCCGAACCACCACCCCATCAGTAGGTACCATTATACAAAGACACACACTAGACAAATAGTACTTAAACAAAACAAAAAATGTTATCAAAAAGTGAAATAAAACTTGTAAATGATTTACATGACAGTAATTCTGTGGTATATCAGAATCACTTGGTGGAAAGAATAAAAAGTTCAAATGTGAGTGAAATGAATATGATTTTAAAACGTATCGCAATTCCAAGCACACACATTTTAACATATGATATATTACGATTGTGCAATGTTGAAATGTTAAATGTGTTACTCACATCCCAATTGGAACATGACAAATTTATTGTATTAATTGCTAATAAATTGTTAAATTTAAATGTAATTGATTTTACATATGAAAATTTAAGTGAAATCATCAGTACTGTACCATATAAGGATTTCACAGATGACTACAAATGTTATTTAATAATGCAATTAACAAAACTGGATATTAATAAACCCAATTTTGATGCAACATCCTCATCATATTTGTATTTACATATATTATCCAATTACAAGAATTGTAATTATTATATTAACAAAATTATGTGTACTGGAATTTTTAATGCACATCCCATCTTTGTTGGGAATATGTTGAAAACTTTGGAAGAGAAAAATTTACACTTCAAATTGGAGATATTAACAAGAGACTCACATATGGATGTAGTAAAATGGCTTTTGAAAAATTTGCGAAAAATGGAGAAAAACGAAGATGTGGGATGGAGGTGTGGACCTGATTCGGGTTTATGGCCATCAGGAAATCCAGAAGATTATGTCGCCACAATGGAGCTAATTAAACCCATAATGGAGTTTTAAAAACAAAAAATGCAAACAAAAACTGGCTCTCTGGTTATTTATTTTTATTAGAATTATTAATAATAATATATACTATTATATTATGTATTTGGATGTGTGTGGGGGGGTGAATAAAAAAAAAACTTGTATATAATTTTTAACTGTGTTTTTATTATATTCTTTTTTTCCAAATATACATATACATATTAAAAAAAAAAAGTAACGGAAAAAACACTATGTTAGCTGGGGGTGGGGGAAAATGACGGTTAAGGGGTTTACGTCATGAAAACAACTAGTTTTAACAAGAAAAAATCGATTTTTATTTGTCATTTAAGAAAACAAAACAGCAAATAGAAAAAAGAAACAATAGAATAAATCTCTGAAAGAAAATAACACAATGTTAGCTGGGGGGGTGGTGGGGGAAAATGACGGTTAAGGGGTTTACGTAATAAAAAAAATTATAATTTTAAAATTGATTTATATTTTGTATCATCATCTCTTCAAAAAAACATATACACACACACAAACTGAAAGATTAAAAATCACTAGTTAGATGGGATTTTTTTTGGGGAAATGGCGGGTTTTTTTTATATAATTAAAAAACATATACTTTTAGTAGTAAAAAAATTGGCTTTTTATTTCTTATTAAAATAGATATACAACATCAACAAATAGAAAAAACACTAAGAAAACTCTGAAAAAAAACAAAAAATCACTAGTTAGATGGGATTTTGGGGGGAAATATTGGGTTTTTTTTATATAATTAAAAAACATATACTTTTAGTAGTAAAAAAATTGACTTTTTATTTCTTATTAAAATAGATATACAACAACAACAAATAGAAAAAACACTAAGAAAACTCTGAAAAAAAAAACAAAAAATCACTAGTTAGATGGGATTTTGGGTTAAATGGCGCGTTTTTTTGGGGTATTTTTTTTATATAATGAAAAACATATTAACATTTTTGTTAAAGAAAAAACTGTATTTATTTTTTTATATTCAATAGAATGAAAAATGGAAAAAAAAACATTAACAATATATATATATAATACAATGAAAAAAATCCATTTCCATTCCATTTCAGTCTTCTTCTCCCTCCTTCGGCGGCGGAGGCGGCGGCGGCGGCGGCTGGTGGACTGCTTTTTTCCCTTCTTCCGGCTGGACTTCTTCTTCCTTTTCTAGTTCCTCTATAAAGTCCGATAGTCTCTGTAACAAAAAACAAAAAAACAATTAATAAAAGTATATAAAAAAAATGCAAACAAAAAAAATTATAACATACCTTACAGCAAGCACAGTAAACATCATGAAGGGGCTGTTTCTTTCTGTCCACCCATTGGTGGCAAGTTAGACAAAATTCCATGTGAAGATTCCAGGATTTCAACTCCCCCGTTTCCTGGTCGATTTCCCCATAATTATCCTCCATAATGTCCTGACCATATGGTTCATCATCAACAACAACAACATTGTTGTCGTGTTCATTGCCGCCACCGCCTCCATCGTCATCGTCGTCTTGTTCTTGCCGCCTTCGCTTGATGCCACGGCGATGCTGTTGTTGTTGTGGCTCATCTCCATGGATGACTTGGCTGCCAGCACTGCTTCTGCTTTTTTTTTGTTTTCCTAATAAAAGAAGAGAGTGCAACCATTCAAAATGTATTGTTTTAATAATTCCCTTACACCATTTCGAGAATTCACCAATCTACTTTTTTTGAGTGAGAGACAGAATCAACTGCTACTACAACTACTACAAAAAATAGAAGGTGCATTCTCGACAGTAGTATAAGGAAATTATTAAAACAATAAATCGTGAAAGGTTGAACACTCTTTTCCTTTATTACCTGATTGTTTTTGCAACCACCATTCCCGCCGCCCACTGCTCTTATCGTCGTCGTCATCGTCGATGCCGCTGCCTTCTCCTTAATAAAGAAAATCATAAATATCACACTTTTCCATACTTTTTGTATAAATAGGACACAGTCATGGGTTGTTTTTTTTTCCCCAAACGACTGTGCACTATTTATACAAAAAGTGTGGAAAAGTTGATGATATTTTTAATTTCCTTTATTACCTTCTCCATTATGCAAAACATCTCGTTGTCGTCGTCGTCCACCATCGCAGCAGCCGTTGTCGTTCTCGTTGTGGTGGTGGTGGTTTCCTAATAAAGAAAATTAACATTGTTTACAAATTCCCCGTTTTTCTCAATAATCGTGCCCAGAAATCGAACCAATACAAACACAAATTTGGTTCAATCTGGATTCGATTATTGAGAAAAACGAAGGATCGTAACCAATTTTAATTTTCTTTATTACCTATATTTTCTGCTGCTGCTGCTGCTTGTGTTGTCTCATCAGCCACCGCCGTAGCTACTTGCTGCTGCTGCTGCTGCTTCTGCTGTGCCTCATGCACCACCGATGACATTTTCCCGCTGAAACCAAAAAAAAAACCGTTTTAAATTTTATGAAAAAAAATAAAGACAATGAACAAATTACTTACTACTTTATGTATGTGTGTGTGTGTGCTTCATAGCGTTGTTTCCCCCATTTTTATAGAACCCTCACCACTACTACCACCACCACCACCACCACCACCGCCCCCCTCCTCCACTTCCGTCCATGTTCTATTCCACGTTGTGGAGGTCATCAGGATATTCATCATCTGCACCAGGTTCCGGCGGGTCAATTAATTCCCTTACGAATTCCCAATAATCCGACTCCTGATCGGAGGGAACGTCTTGGTAGAATGTTGTTGGTGGTGGTGGTGGTGGTGGCTGTGATGAGGTGGAAGCTCTCATAGGGTTTGCAGCCCCCAACATTCGGAAGAAATGCGTAACCATTTCCTCCAAATCGAAAATCCCCAAGGGATTTATGGGGGACAATTCCTGCCCCCATATAGTCCTCACACCTATGTTAAGTGTGAAGGGGGGCAGGATGGTTGACCCCGGATACGGGGAGGTCAACCGTAGAACCCTTACCAAGCTGTTATACAGCTCACGCTCCCTCATATCCATATTTACACCCACAATAGCGTGTTGGATGCTGCTAGGGTTTGTTTGGCGGTGGCGATTGTGGTAGTTGGAGGTGAAGGTGGTGCGAGCTGAGGTGGCAAACGGGGCGTTGGAGGTGGTGCGAGCTGAGGTGGCAAACGGACCATGAATGGTTCCCCGCTGACCAGTACCACCACGGCTGGGGCTTCTAATCGGGGCACAACCACCACCACCACCACCAATCCGGGAACCGCTAGCACCAGCTACCGCAGTGCCTGTTGTGGAGACCATCCGGGAACCGCTAGTACCAGCTACCGCAGTGCCTGTTGTGGAGACCATCCGGGAACCGCTAGCACCAGCTACCGCAGTGCCTGTTGTGGAGACCATGCTGGGGGCGGTGGCAGTGGTTGCGGTTGTGTTGATAGCGGCAGTGCTGGTGTCCCCCTGGTGGTGGTGGTGCTTTTGTAGCTGCAGCCGACGTGCAACCCTGGAGGATGGGTCTGTAGTAGTAGTAACAGTAGTTGATGTTGTTGTGGAGACCATGCTGGGGGCGTCGGCGGCGGTTGCGGTGGTGGTGTTGGTGGCGGCGTTGGAAATGGTGGCAGCGTTGGAGGTGGTGGTGGCGGTGTTGGAATTGCGCCCTGATGCTCTTCTCGAAGATGTTGTTGTTGTTGCTGTTCGTCGATCGTTATTGCTCGAGTTCATAGTTGTTTTTTTTTTGAAAATATAAGCTTAGTTTTCAAAACTGACTTTTGTCCACAAGATTGTGCACTATTTATACACCTTAATTTTGTGGGGGGGAGCTAGGTTTCGGCGGTGGTGGTGACGGTGGTGCTGGTGTAAAAAGGTCACATATTTTTCTTGACATTTTTTTATTGAATTGTTTTTTTGAATATAAACTATCTATAATCAATTGCACATAATTTTGTGCATTGTCTATTTTGTATGTAAATTACACGAACTTTTGACTTTTATAGAAATCAATTTTTTATGCAAATCAATGTCTGAACGGAAAAAATAAAATCATTATGTGCATGCACTTAATTAACAATGTCTTTTTTACTTATCCAACTATTGTGTGTGTTATCGAATCCCAACCACTTAACGAGCAGTTTGTCTCCTTTTCGTCGAACAATTTTCTCGATCAATTGAATGTGCGGGTGTGCAGTTTTCTGAATTTCTTCAGTGTAAAATGCTCCCTTGATGTCCCGTTGTTCTTCATCTTGCAGTAAGTATGTTGTTGGATTTGTCAATTGAACCGTTTTAATTGTGAATACCTCATTTGACCAATTGGGTGTATATCCTTTTGCAAATAATTCCCTATATTTACTAACACGCACCTTATCACCAACTTTGAATTTATTTGATGACATTGGTGTTGAAATCTTTATTCTATTATACACCGTATTTAAGAGATGCTTTTCATTTTTTTTCTTAGAAATTGCATCTATAGGACGCATTTTAATTGTACTATGTATGGATTTTTCATTGTAATTTTTTACAATTTCCGGTAATATGGAGAGCCATTTATAGTTGCCCTGATAACTAAACTCTTTCCACATATTACTTTTGAGGGTGCGATTAAAACGTTCAATTACGCTAGCTTTCATTGCACTAAAAGTGGAATAGAGATTTATTCCGAATTTTTTCATCAAATCCATAAATTCCTTATTGTAAAACCCTTTACCATTATCGGTTTGTAGATTTTTCGGTATATGCTGCTGCTGTGTTTTACTTAATAGGATATTCCTCATTGCATTGGCAACTTCTTTGCCAGATTTATTTTTTACAGGCACAGCCCAAGCAAACTTACTAAATACATCGATTACAGTTAAAATATACTTATAGCCCTTATTTAATCGTGCATATGGGATCATTTCCACCAAATCAGCTTGATATAAATCATTTAAACCTTTTACAATGACATGTCTTCTTTCAAATTGTTTTCTAGCTGTTTTGTGTAATTCATTGACAACTAATCTTTTCAAATCCATATCATTCGGTATTTTTTTCTTATATTTCCTCATCATAATGATGATTATGGAACAATAACATCATATACTGGATATCGAACCATAAATACTGCATGTACTTTATTTGTTTTTGAATTGATTTCTTTTATTGATATTCTATCTCCCATATGGAAAATTACAGATTCAATATTCGTTAATAGTTGTCCATTTAAATAAATTTCCATATTATTGAAATTACTAGATTGCTTCACAATTAATAGACGACATTCTTTCAGATGAATTTCATATTCATATTGATTAGAAAGATTTATTTTAAGATAGCCTGTTTTCGCTTGAACGGGTCCTGAGGCGCTAATATTTAACATAAAATAACCATATAAAGTTTTCAATTTCGTTTCCACAAATTGATTAATTTCATCATAGTTTTGGATGTGTGATTTACTTATAATGGCATTCACTTCGTTTGCAATAAGCGTTTGCACTTCCGTCACATTCTGCGGTCTCCAAGGCACCAGATTTTTCACATCTGTTTCTATAAGGTCCTCAACGGCACTCTCATTCGGAATATGATTACTTGCAATATACCATGGCAAGAATTTCTTAATGGTATCCAATGCCATGTCATTCACTTGTTTTTCATCGACTAATTTTCGCTTCAATATTATATTTGAAATGCGTTGATCACATTCCACACCCGTAATTATTTGTTTGGTTTTCAATGAATTTTCAATCAAATCAACAATATCTTGTGTTTTCCATGTTTTGTGTGCTGCTCCTGTTGTTGTTGATGATGATGATGTTTGCCACTGTTGAAATACTTTTGCAGAAACAATTGCATCCACATCTGTATCTGAGACAAATTTTATACTTTTTAATTTTACATCAATTAATTTATTCACATCAGCTGTTGAGAGAGCGCTGCTGCTGCTTGCTGTAGTCTGAATAACTTGATGATGTTTACGTATTGTTCGGTCAATTAAATTTTGTATTTCCGTTGAAGTTTGTATTTTACTGGAGATTAAATTATTAAGATATTGTTGAGATGGAATTTGTTGTTGTATATTGAGAAATTTTAAGTCAATTTTATGTTCAATATCCAGTACACTTGGAAGGGCAAGTGTGGCAAATACCTTTTTCACTTCAGTCTCCACCAATTGTTGCAATTGTCGTAATTGTTGTTGTTGTAGTTGTTGTTGGGTTTTGCCTGATAAAGGTGTACTCGCACCCACAATAACTGATGGTCCACCAATATTGGAACCGCCGCCGTCATCGTCATCGTCAGCATAATTTTGACGGTAATAGTAATTATCTAAAGGACGACCGAACTTATCAACAGTCATTTTGGTAATAAGAAAAAAAATTCTAATGTTATTTTTTTAAATACATTTTATTCATTCATTCATTCATATATATATGTTTTTTTTGCAATAAATTCATCATGACATTATTCAAATTGTTTTCTTCACTTAACCATAAACTTAAAATAATTACATTTTCTACACTGCACTGCAAGTGTTTTGGTTTCCAATAGCCATGAATTGGACATTTCTTTGTAGACATATTTTTCAAATAATCATGATAATAATCTTTAAGTGCATGTAATGAAGGCCAATCTCTTATACCTTCCACATTTACAATAGCAATTTTTTTATCATTATACAATTTATTATTATTATTATTACAGAAAATATCTTTTAATAATTTCTCCTTTTGATGTCCCCTAATTATTATAATGTTAATTTTTTTTTCAATAACTTCATTATGTAAAATTTCCGATAATTGGGTCACCTTGTAGTGATGGTGGGAGAAAGTGTCTTGGTTTTTTTCTGTGTCGTTGTTGCGCTTGATCCAGCCATTGGTGGGGGTAGAAATACCATAAACATTACTTGTTATTGTTGCTTCCTCTTGTTTACTACTATTTAATGAATTCCACATTAGACCATGAACTTGACTTTGTATAAATTTAACGTGTTTTTTAAAATCAGCTGATAAATGATTAAATTTAATATGCGGTTCAAATAAAAACGTTTTTATGTTATCCGATGATGCTGATGACACATCAAATAACTGTTTTATAGCCATTTCTTTACATATAAAATCACTATCTTTGTATTGGAATCCTTGAAAGTCCATAATACACATATTGGATAAATTATTCATGATTACGTTTTTTGTTTTGTTTTTTTTTTATGTGTGTGTCTGTAGTTAATAAAAAGTATATCAACACTTTTCAGTTCAGAGAGATTTCTCTAAATGAAGCGAATAGTTGATGTGAGTGGATTATATTTTATTATACGATCATGTATAATGAGACAATACGCTGTGGTTTTATCATCCACATCTTTATCACATTCAAATTCCAAACGTATGTCCACTGAACCGGCATTTAAAATTTCATTCTGTCGTGAGCAATCAATCACCGCAATCGGACAGATTTCTTTAAATCGCTCGGGTGTGAAGAGTGGCTCATTGTCTTTTTCATAGTATGCTTGATGGAAGTTTCCATACAAGTCATAAAGCACGGCATATTGGTCCTTGGAAAAATTAATATTCAAATTCTCATAGGGATATGATTCAGAGTTTAGATACAATTTTATGTTTGACAAATTTATATGGTCAAATTTACTTGCATTTTTATTAATTATATTTTTTCGATCTGTTTGAAATGCAACAATTACATAACGTGGTTTTTCCAATTGTTTTGTTGACATAACAGTCCAGGAGTGTTGTTGGGTTTTTTGCAATTGTGGATTTTCACACAGTTCCCATGATCTAAACGCTATTTCCAACTCTATTGAATTGTTCATATATTTGATTAGTTGCAATCGTTCAGCGTCGGCAACTTTAATATATGGTATTTTCCATACAATTTTATAAATGGTCAAAACCACTTTTTCCGTTGTGTTTGTATTATAGATTGCATTATCATCCGTGTTTGATCTCAATAGAATCAATTCATGTCTCAAATTAATTATGATCTTCTTAAAGTCCTCAGCAAAGCCGATCACTCTATTTAGGGGAATGCAAACATTAAAATTTCCATCCTTATTACTTGGTGTGAAGGCGCATTCATTGTTCGATGTATACCATCCAGCATTTTCCAATAGTTTACTCTCATTCTCATTTATGGAGACATAAGATTTGAGTGTTGATGTAATGCCCGGATTTCTTGTTCTATCCACAACTTTGCCTCCAATTTCATAGCGAATCTCTTCGAAAAGGTGCAGTGCAAAATTATTTACCAATTTGGCCGTTCTAGACACTGCTCCCTTGTCATCCAATAAAGTGCCCTCAATGTAAATGGAACTTTGAGATGGTAGTGTATAGACATCGGTTTGCTGTATTGGTATTCGTATTTCATCGTTATTTTTAAATGATGAATTTATGTATGGTTGATGAGAGTGTTTCTCGTAACTGGTCAATGAATTGTCAAATAAGACAGTTTCTTCAACATTTAAAATGTCACTCATTTTTTTTTTTTTCTGACTGTCTTTGGCTAATAGTTCAATAGTTTTTTTTTCTCACTTTTTTACTTTAAATCCTAAAGACTTTAAAAATTGTATATTTTCTCGTGTTAATCGTTTGACCTCTTGACTTGGAATAACTGTAGATTGTTTAATGATTTGATTATTATATGATGCTCTATTATTATTCGATTTTTTCTTCCTGTCACCACTAATACCACAAGCTTTGTATTTTATTACCATGTTTTTTTTTGTTTAAAATTATTTTGTGTTTATTTTTTTTTTAAATGTAGTTTTATTGATATTTCTTCTCCACGAAAATCGATTAGTTTTCCGTTCTGATCAACTATACGAATAGTGACATTATAAATTTCCGATGTATTAATTGGTAAATATATAACATTTTGAGGGGTCTCATTGATTTTGAATCCGGGCGGTACTGTGGGGAAAAAATCATAGATAATGTGACTTGGTACACCATTATCATATGATCCCTCACTAATGCTACATAGCACTCGTATAGTGTTCACATTAAATATACTTATGGGTTTTGTGGAAATGTGTCTTTTGTTGGCGTACAACAGTACATCCTCAAATCCCAATAGTGATGATATCGAATTCGGTTTTCTAAAGTCTATATTGTGACTGCACTTGATTTTCGTTTGTAGTGTATTAACATTTCCATGAATTGATAGAAAACAATTAAATGTGGGATGTTTAATTTTTAATTCTTGTATGGACTTTTGTAAAAATTGCACTATATCGCGGATTTCATATGAACCTGTTGGAATTTTAATATCATGTCCACCCACACTGAACACATTATTTGTGTCATATATGTTTGGTATTGAATTGAATACCTTGAAACTAGTTAATCCCAACACATAGTCATCATAATTTTCCAATTGAATCGGTGGATAATGGTGAATCGTTATTTCCGATTGTTTACTATCAAATAGCAACAAACTCATAATTATTATTATTATTACCTATACTGTTACAATTTTTTTTGTACACTAAACACATTCATTACATATTATAACTTTTATATAGGAATTGAAGACATAAATGACCACAGTTTACTGCATTGTTCTTTTGATAACGTTTATGATTGTATTTTATCACAACAGCCGTCGGCTTTTTTGTTTTTTTGTTTGTTTGTCCACTTTGAAAATAATGAACCAACTCAAGTGGTGGTTTAAGATTTCCATAACTGTCAAAATAGTAAACCAAAGAGTCTTTTTTAACATAAGCAACCCAATGTTCTCCTGGTCCTTTATCTGAACCCGTATTTATTACACCCGATTCATTTATATTAATCTTATGTGGTAATTTATCGCGCATAAATACACCACGAAAGTGTGGAATATTTTTCGAGTATTTCATAATGTCATAATTGGTTAGGGGACGAGCCGGTAAGTTTTTAATTAGTTTTTTGAATAGGGTCTTATGTATAGGCCTAAACCACGTTTATATGGTCCCATATAGAGACCCTGCCCTTGGGCATTTTTTCCAATAGCAATAGCCTCCATTTTTTCATTATGTCGTTTCGATTCCTCTAGATTTTTCTGTGCTTGTTTCGCCTTTTGAATTGCCGAATAGACACCCGAACCGCCACCAATCAATGACCCCAATGCACCTAATCCAGCCAGAAGAAGTGGTAAAAATCCACCAGATTTCCTAGCAGTAGGTATTGGAATTACACGGGGAATAGTTGATTTTTTAACTCTTCCAAATATATTGCGAAGATTTCCTCTCTTGCCTCTCTTTCGTGCCATTCTCATGGCCGTTGAAAAGGATATTGCTTTTCCCATTTTCATTCTTGATCCACGACCTGTTTTTCTTCTACTTCCACCTATTTTTATCCTCCTCCTCCTCCTCCTTCTCCTCCTACTCGTACGGCTATGATGTCCCATGCCTGTTAATAATTTTCCCTTCATGGCACCAGTTACGGCTAAGGCAGCGGCTTTTTCACCAAATCCCGCGTCTCCCGCTTTTAACCGTTCAAATGCTTTCTGTGCCAACACTTGATCAGCCTTGTGTCGTTCAGATAAGTCGTTACTTTGAGAATATGCTATATCATGTACTCTACACGCTGCATCCAATGCATTCACACCCTTATCACCTCTCGCTAGGCGTTTTTGCAATTTAGTACCAGGGCCACAGAATTGATAGCCCGGAATATGTAATTCAATTGGTAATTTATTTATCAATTTATTTAAGATACCGCTTCCTTTCCGCTCTGCAACTTTTCGCCGACTAATTGCATTCGTATAAATTACCCTCATTTTATTATATTTATATGAAATAATATAAACGATGTAAATTGAATAGCACCCTTTAGTCTTCTAAATGGTTGCATACTAATGAAATGTGTTGATTAACTCCTCAATTTATATATAACGACCCACCCCCGCGTGCGTACACACTAACACACACACATAAAAGGGTGAAAACCATAAAATTTTTTAAAACAAAGTGTGTTTTTTATTTTTCGAAATAAAAATGCGTTTAATTGAACAAAAACAAAAGTTAAACATAAAGAATTATAATTGGCTTCAACAAACGAATAATGCGTGTGGATTAACGGCATCAGGTACTGGCGGCGGCGGCGGTTGTATGGGATCAAGACATGGACAATTACTTCCAAATACAATTCGTTGCATTATTGTGGGACCTTCAAATTGCGGTAAAACGAGTGTTATGCTAAATTTATTGGAGGATAAAAATGGTTTGCGATTTGAAAATGTGTACATTTATTCCAAATCTTTATATCAACCCATGTACAAGTACTTGAGGGCACTGTTAGAACCAATCAAGGGAATTGGTTACCATGAATTTAGAGATACAGATGAAATACTGTCACCAAATGATGCCAAATCCAATTCTATAATGATATTTGATGATGTGGCGTGTGGACCGCAGAGTGTGATAAGAGAGTACTTTAGTATGGGTAGACATAATCAAATCGATTCCTTTTATCTCTCGCAAAGTTATAGCAGAATTTCCAAACAATTAATACGTGACAATGTTAATCTTCTCGTTCTTTTCAAGCAAGACGAGACGAATTTACGACATGTTTACAATGATCACGTGAACACAGACTTTGAATATGATAAATTCATTAAATTGTGTAGATTTTGTTGGAACAATGACAAATATGGTTTTTTAGTTATATCAAAAGATGATGATATAGCAAAGGGACGCTACAGAAAGGGATTCGATCACTTTCTATTAACATGAAACAAAAAAACGAAAAACCCCATATATGTATATATATAATTTTAATACATTCACTTTATTTCATCAGTTTTACAAATACCGTTCTCGGGGAGAAAACACACCCATCACATGATGATGGATTCAAAGGTGGTAAAAGAACTAATTAAGGCTAGAAAAATTGTAAAAGCCAAATTGGATGCCTTAAAATCGGAACAGTTCTCCACACAAGAAAACCTTGCACAAAGTTATTTGCCCTTGATGAATATATTACCCAAAGCATTACTAAAAAACGAACAGAAAAAAAATAAAGTGAAAAAAGAGGAGGAGGAGGAGCCGGATGAGGAAAAACCATTACCAGATGAAGAAGATATTCATCATGATGTAAAAAAGACCATAAAAAAGACTAGAAAACGTCAAAGTACTAATTTCGGTACTCAAACAGATGAACAAGAACAAGAACGCAGTATAATTCAACAACTTTTTCCTAATACATCACATGCTGAACAGAGTTTTGTATACTATCCGCCACAGCAGCAGCAACCGCTACCGTCGGTAGAAGAAAGTTATTTTTTCGATGATTCAATACAGGATTTGAATGCAACACAACATAGAATTCCCGATGAGACATTGATGGAATATTTGGATCAGTTCCCCGATATCCTTCAACAATACATTGTGGACAGAATGCGAAGTACCAACAATGATTTTGATACACATTATTTCACTCATGATGTGTCCACGGATGTTATGCATTTTGGTAATGGCCGTTTAAATTTCAATGATGATGCAATAACAGTAACTAATCCCGATAGATATGAAATGAAGTTTCCCCTCACTGTTGGAATGATTGAATTACTAATGAAAACCATACCTGATGATAATAAGATCACATCGGACGATAAGAGAAATTTCAAAGAGCTTGTAGTGTTTACTAGTGCTCACAAAAAACATTTCATGAGCGATGAACAGATTGTGGGCAATCGTGGTGATAAGTATCGCTATACCATAAAACCGCTTGTTGTGGACGTTCTGAAGAAGGAGCAAGAGCAACAGGATAGGGAAACATTAACAAAGTTACGTTTACCTACTGCTTCCTCTTCAAAACATGGATCGGGTTATGGTAAATCAGCAGCGACAGCAACAACAACAATAAATAATAATAATAATAAATCTGATAACAATTTATTCATGACTTATAATAAGAAGCCCATTGAATATGTTTATTGGGATTCTCCAAATGAACTTGTACAACGATTACGTTTATTAATGGCATCCCAGGCGGCTGGTAATAATTCTCATGTAAATGAAATAAATTCCATTATTGAGGAATTGCGAGAGAACAATATTATAGAATAGTTATTTTTTTTTTCTATTAATCTCTCAATATGCATGCGCAGCAGCACGTGTTTGTGTATTATCTGTATATAAGTTGGAATTTTTTCACAATACCTTCAGTCCACAAGAAAAACAAAAAATGGAAACAAGCAGCATTGCAATATTTCTATTTCTAACACTTGTGCAACGAAACGTATTATACGTTTCACAGTTGGAAAACACAAAAGATGCATTCATTTGTTTCTTAAATTTAACAACCACACAATCAACAATTCAAAATCACACAAATTGTGACAATTGGCCTCAAAATTGGAAGAGAATGGAATTAATTACAATAAATAATGGAAAATTGGATGTAATGAAGACGGATTTAACGGAATCACAACTCGCACTCCATGAATTACGCTATAAGGTGAAAATATTTACACATGAAAATAAGTACCTTCACACTCCACACTGGAATGGATTTTTCTTACACAATTCCAAGAACTGCTCCATCAGCAACAAAGGTGATATAAGTAATAATCATAATAATACGTCAAACCATAATAAGAACGATGATGATGTAATATTAAAAGAAATGGAAACTCAACATGGTAAAATTAGAATGTTTATTGAAAAAGTGTTTTCTTCACAAAAAAATGTACATTCCCTTGTATTGTTATACTTAAATTTATTATTACAAATTACTGCAATATTTTTAATATATATATTTTCTACTACATGATATGAGTGGTATGGCGAAATAGCCATACTGGCATACAGTATGAATATCTAGGATAAGAAAAAAAAAAAAAGTTGTGGTGGCAATGCCAACAATGCAACTGTCAGCTGATACGTTGTTGGGAGACGATGTGAAATATTGCCATATTCATTTCTGTCCATTTAGGAGTACTTATATTGTACAATAATATTTATATATAACTATAATAGAAAAAAAATATTAATACATTCTTTTTTGGTTTTTTTTCTCTCTCTCTCTCTACTAACGGTCACACAGAAACAAAAACAATAAAACGATATATGTAAATTACAAAATGTGCATGTGTCAGGAAGTTTGTGCAAAAAACAAGTGAATACAGGTCACTTAATCTTTTAAAAAAATTTGCATACAATATAAGCGCCAATTTTGTTTTTTTGTTAACCGGATGCACTTCCTCACTTTTTTCCCACTCACACAGGTGTGTGAGAGAAAGAGAGAGCGCCCGGTACCGCCACCGCTCGGTGATGGTGGTAGTTCAACCCCCAATCCAATACTCCACCCACCCCACCATACACAGTACTCTCTTCCGCCTCATTAGCAGTACCCACCAACACAAAAATGCTAATTAACACCTATCAACACACTTCTATGCTCTGTCCACTCCCCCTAACCCATCCCAACAACTCCCACATTTCAACCCCACCGCCGCCGGGAACCAACACCTTGCGCCATCTATCGGACGTTTGATGTACTAGTGTGCCAGAACCCTCAAATCCCCACTACTATCAACTTTTGAGAGTAGACTTATAGGACCTATTTTATGTAAAATGAGGTGCTAAATCCACTGGTAAAAACCGCGATGTCCTATCTTGAACCGTTTAGGAGATCGAGTAAAATGGAGAAAAATAGATATTTGAAAATGTGATATATAAACTTTTTATTCGTTTTTACCTTTATCAACTCTTGAGAGTAGACTTATAGGACCTATATTATGTAAATTGAGGTGCTAAATCCACTGGTGAAACCTCGATGTCCTATCTTTAACCGTTTAGGAGATCGAGTAAAATGGAGAATAATAGAAATTTGAAAATGTGATATATTAACACTTTATTCGTTTTTACCTTTATCAACTCTTGAGAGTAGACTTATAGAACTTATTTTATGTAAAATATAGTGCTAAATTCACTTGTGAAAACCGCGATGTCCTATCTTTAACCGTTTATGAGATCGAGTAAAATGGAGAATAATTGATATTTGAAAATGTGATATATATACATTTTATTCGTTTGTACCTTTATCAACTCTTGAGAGTAGACTTATAGGACCTATTTTATGTAAAATGAGGTGCTAAATCCACTGGTAAAAACCGCAATGTCCTATCTTGAACCGTTTAGGAGATCGAGTAAAATGGCGAATAAAAGATATTTGATAATGTGATATATAAACATTTTATTCGTTTGTACCTTTATCAACTCTTGAGAGTAGACTTATAAGACTTATTTTAAGTAAAATGAGGTGCTAAATCCACTGGTGAAAACTGCGATGTCCTATATTTAACCGTTTAGGAGATCGAGTAAAATGGAGAATAATAGATATTTGAAAATGTGATATATAAACATTTTGTTCGTTTGTACCTTTATCAACTTTTGAGAGTAGACTTATAGGACCTATTTTATGTAAAATGAGGTGCTAAATTCACTGGTGAAAACCGCGATGTCCTATCTTTAACCGTTTAGGAGATGGAGTAAAATGGAGAATAATAGATATTTGAAAATGTGACATATAAACATTTTATTCGTTTGTATCTTTATCAACTCTTAAGAGTAGACTTATAGGACTTATTTTATGTAAAATGAGGTGCTAAATCCACTGGTGAAAACCGCGATGTCCTATCTTGAACCGTTTAGGAGATTGAGTAAAATGGAGAATAATAGATATTTGATAATGTAATATATAAACATTTTATTCGTTTTTACCTTTATCAACTTTTGAGAGTAGACTTATAGGACCTATTTTATGTAAAATGAGGTGCTAAATCCACTGGTGAAAACCTCGATGTCCTATCTTTAACCGATTAGGAGATCGGGTAAAATGGAGAATAATAGATATTTGAAAATGTGATATATAAACAATTTATTCGTTTGTACCTTTATCAACTTTTGAGAGTAGACTTATAGGACCTATTTTATGTAAAATGAGGTGCTAAATCCACTGGTGAAAACCGCGATGTCCTATCATTAACCGTTTAGGAGATCAAGTAAAATGAAGAATAATAGAAATTTGAAAATGTGATATATAAACATTTTATTCGTTTTTACCTTTATCAACTCTTGAGAGTAGACTTATAGGACCTATTTTATATAAAATGAGGTGCTAAATCCCCTGGTGAAAACCGCGATGTCCTATCTTGAACCGTTTAGGAGATCGAGTAAAATGGAGAATAAGTTTAGGAGATCGAGTAAAATGGATATTAATAGATATTTGAAAATGTGATATATAAACATTTTGTTCGTTTGTACCTTTATCAACTTTTGAGAGTAGACTTATAGGACCTATTTTATGTAAAATGAGGTGCTAAATTCACTGGTGAAAACCGCGATGTCCTATCTTTAACCGTTTAGGAGATGGAGTAAAATGGAGAATAATAGATATTTGAAAATGTGACATATAAACATTTTATTCGTTTGTACCTTTATCAACTCTTAAGAGTAGACTTATAGGACTTATTTTATGTAAAATGAGGTGCTAAATCCACTGGTGAAAACCGCGATGTCCTACCTTGAACCGTTTAGGAGATTGAGTAAAATGGAGAATAATAGATATTTGATAATGTAATATATAAACATTTTATTCGTTTTTACCTTTATCAACTTTTGAGAGTAGACTTATAGGACCTATTTTATGTAAAATGAGGTGCTAAATCCACTGGTGAAAACCTCGATGTCCTATCTTTAACCGATTAGGAGATCGGGTAAAATGGAGAATAATAGATATTTGAAAATGTGATATATAAACAATTTATTCGTTTGTACCTTTATCAACTTTTGAGAGTAGACTTATAGGACCTATTTTATGTAAAATGAGGTGCTAAATCCACTGGTGAAAACCGCGATGTCCTATCATTAACCGTTTAGGAGATCAAGTAAAATGGAGAATAATAGAAATTTGAAAATGTGATATATAAACATTTTATTCGTTTTTACCTTTATCAACTCTTGAGAGTAGACTTATAGGACCTATTTTATATAAAATGAGGTGCTAAATCCACTGGTGAAAACCGCGATGTCCTATCTTGAACCGTTTAGGAGATCGAGTAAAATGGAGAATAAGTTTAGGAGATCGAGTAAAATGGATATTAATAGATATTTAAAAATGTGATATATAAACATTTTATTCGTTTGTACCTTTATCAACTTTTGAGAGTAGACTAATAGGACTTATTATATGTAAAATGAGGTGCTAAATCCACTGGTGAAAACCGCGATGTCCTATCTTTAACCGTTTAGGAGATGGAGTAAAATGGAGAATAATAGATATTTGAAAATGTGACATATAAACATTTTATTCGTTTGTACCTTTATCAACTCTAAAGAGAGTAGACTTATAATACTTATTTTATGTAAAATGAGGTGCTAAATCCACTGGTGAAAACCGCGATGTCCTATCTTGAACCGTTTAGGAGATCGAGTAAAATGGAGAATAAGTTTAGGAGATCGAGTAAATTGGATATTAATAGATATTTGAAAATGTGATATATAAACATTTTATTCGTTTGTACCTTTATCAACTTTTGAAAGTAGACTAATAGGACTTATTATATGTAAAATGAGGTGCTAAATCCACTGGTGAAAACCGCGATGTCCTATCTTTAACCGTTTAGGAGATCGAGTAAAATGGAGAATAATAGATATTTGAAAATGTGATATATAAACATTTTATTCGTTTGTACCTTTATCAACATTTGAGAGTAGACTTATAGGACCTATTTTATGTAAAATGAGGTGCTAAATCCACTGGTGAAAACCACGATGTCCTATCTTTAACCGTTTAGGAGATCGAGTAAAATGGAAAATAATAGATATTTGAAAATGTGATATATAAACATTTTATTCGTTTTTACCTTTATCAACTCTTGAGAATAGACTTATAGGACTTATTTTGTGTAAAAAGGGGTGCTTAATCCACTGATGAAAACCGCGATGTCCTATCTTTAACCGTTTAGGAGATGGAGTAAAATGGAGAATAATAGATATTTGAAAATGTGATATATAAACATTTTATTCGTTTGTACCTTTATCAACTCTTGAGTGTAGACTTATAGGAGTTATTTTATGTAAAATATAGTGCTAAATCCACTAATGAAAACCGCGATGTCCTATCTTTAACCGTTTAGAAGATCAAGTAAAATGGAGAAAAATAGATATTTGAAAATGTGACATATAAACATTTTATTCGTTTGTACCTTTATCAACTCTTAAGAGTAGGCTTATAGGACTTATTTTATGTAAAATGAGGTGCTAAATCCACTGGTGAAAACCGCGATGTCTTATCTTGAACCGTTTAGGAGATTGAGTATAATGGAGAATAATAGATATTTGATAATGTAATATATAAACATTTTATTCGTTTTTACCTTTATCAACTTTTGAGAGTAGACTTATAGGACCTATTTTATGTAAAATGAGGTGCTAAATCCACTGGTGAAAACCTCGATGTCCTATCTTTAACCGATTAGGAGATCGGGTAATATGGAGAATAATAGATATTTGAAAATGTGATATATAAACAATTTATTCGTTTGTACCTTTATCAACTTTTGAGAGTAGACTTATAGGACCTATTTTATGTAAAATGAGGTGCTAAATCCACTGGTGAAAACCGCGATGTCCTATCATTAACCGTTTAGGAGATCAAGTAAAATGGAGAATAATAGAAATTTGAAAATGTGATATATAAACATTTTATTCGTTTTTACCTTTATCAACTCTTGAGAGTAGACTAATAGGACCTATTTTATATAAAATGAGGTGCCAAGTCCACTGGTGAAAACCGCGATGTCCTATCTTGAACCGTTTAGGAGATCGAGTAAAATGGATATTAATAGATATTAGAAAATGTGATATATAAACATATTATTCGTTTGTACCTTTATCAACTCTTGAGAGTAGACTTATAGGACCTATTTTATATAAAATGAGGTGCCAAGTCCACTGGTGAAAACCGCGATGTCCTATCTTGAACCGTTTAGGAGATCGAATAAAATGGATATTAATAGATATTAGAAAATGTGATATATAAACATATTATTCGTTTGTACCTTTATCAACTTTTGAGAGTAGACTAATAGGACCTATTTTATGTAAAATGAGGTGCTAAATCCACTGGTGAAAACCTCGATGTCCTATCTTTAACCGTTTATGAGATCGAGTAAAATGAAGAATAATAGATATTTGAAAATGTGATATATAAACATTTTATTCGTTTGTACCTTTATCAACTTTTGAGAGTAGACTTATAGGACCTATTTTATGTAAAATGAGGTGCTAAATCCACAGGTAAAAACCTCGATGTCCTATCTTTAACCGTTTAGGAGATCGAGTAAAATGGAGAATAATAGATATTTGAAAATGTGATATGTAAACATTTTGTTCGTTTGTACCTTTATCAACTCTTGAGAGTAGACTTATAGGACATATTTTATGTAAAATGAGGTGCTACATCCACTGGTGAAAACCGCGATGTCCTATATTGAACCGTTTAGGAGATCGAGTAAAATGGAGAAAAATAGAAATTTGAAAATGTGATATATAAACATTTTATTCGTATTTACCTTTATCAACTCTTGAGAGTAGACTTATAGGACCTATTTTATGTAAAATGAGGTGCTTAATTTACTGGTGAAAGCCGCGATGTCCTATCTTTAACCGTTTAGGAGATCGAGTAAAATGGAAAATAATAGATATTTGAAAATGTGATATATATACATTTTATTCGTTTGTACCTTTATCAACTCTTAAGAGTAGACTTATAGGACTTATTTTATGTAAAATGAGGTGCTAAATCCACTGGCGAAAACCGCGATGTCCTATCTTTAACCGTTTAGGAGATCGAGTAAAATGGAGAATAATAGATATTTGATAATGTGATATATAAACATTTTATTCGTTTGTACCTTTATCTACTCTTGAGAGAAGACTTATAAGACTTATTTCATGTAATATGAGGTGCTAAATCTACTGGTGAAAACCGCGATGTCCTATCTTTAACCGTTTAGGAGATCGAGTAAAATGGAGAATAATAGATATTTGAAAATGTGATATATAAACATTTTATTCGTTTTTACCTTTATCTACTCTTGAGAGAAGACTTATAAGACTTATTTCATGTAAAATGAGGTGCTGAATCTACTGGTGAAAACCGCGATGTCCTATCTTTAACCGTTTAGGAGATCGAGTAAAATGGAGAATAATAGATATTTGAAAATGTGATATATAAACATTTTATTCGTTTGTACTTTTATCAACTCTAAAGAGTAGACTTATAGGACTTATTTTATGTAAAATGAGGTGCTAAATCCACTGGTGAAAACCGCGATGTCCTATCTTTAACCGTTTAGGAGATCGAGTAAAATGGAGAATAATAGATATTTGAAAATGTGATATATAAACATTTTATTCGTTTTACCTTTATCAACTCTTGAGAGAAGACTTATAAGACTTATTTCATGTAAAATGAGGTGCTAAATCTACTGGTGAAAACCGCGATGTCCTATCTTTAACCGTTTAGGAGATCGAGTAAAATGGAGAATAATAGATATTTGATAATGTGATATATAAACATTTTATTCGTTTGTACCTTATCAACTCTTAAGAGTAGACTTATAAGACTTATTTTAAGTAAAATGAGGTGCTAAATCCACTGGTGAAAACTGCGATGTCCTATCTTTAACCGTTTAGGAGATCGAGTAAAATGGAGAATAATAGATATTTAAAAATGTGATATATAAACATTTTAATCGTTTGTACCTTTATCAACTCTAAAGAGTAGACTTATAATACTTATTTTATGTAAAATGAGGTGCTAAATCCACTGGTGAAAACCGCGATGTCCTATCTTGAACCGTTTAAGAGATCGAGTAAAATGGATATTAATATATATTTGAAAATGTGATATATAAACATTTTATACGTTTGTACCTTTATCAACTTTTGAGAGTAGACTAATAGGACCTATTTTATGTAAAATGAGGTGCTAAATCTACTGGTGAAAACCTCGATGTCCTATCTTTAACCGTTTAGGAGATTGAGTAAAATGGAGAATAATTGATATTTGATAATGTGATATATAAACATTTTGTTCGTTTGTACCTTTATCAACTCTTGAGAGTAGTCTTATAGGACTTATATCATGTAAAATGAGGTGCTAAATCCACTGGTAAATACCCCGATGTCCTATCTTGAACCGTTTAGGAGATCGAGTAAAATGAAGAATAATAGATATTTGAAAATGTGATATATAAACATTTTATTCGTTTGTACCTTTATCAACTTTTGAGAGTAGACTTATTGGACCTATTTTATGTAAAATGAGGTGCTAAATCCACTGGTGAAAACCGCGATGTCCTATCTTTAACCGTTTAGGAGATCGAGTAAAATGGAGAATAATAGATATTTGAAAATGTGATATATAAACATTTTATTCGTTTGTACCTTTATCAACTTTTGAGAGAAGACTAATAGGACTTATTATATGTAAAATGAGGTGCTAAATCCACTGGTGAAAACCGCGATGTCCTATCTTTAACCGTTTAATATATCGAGTAAAATGGATATTAATAGATATTTGAAAATGTGATATATAAACATTTTATTCGTTTTTACCTTTATCAACTCTTGAACGTAGACTTATAGGACCTATTTTATGTAAAATGAGGTGCTAAATCCACTGGTGAAAACCTCGCTGTCCTATCTTTAACCGTTTAGGATATCGAGTAAAATGGATATTAATAGATATTTGAAAATGTGATATATAAACATTTTATTCGTTTTTACCTTTATCAACACTTGAAAGTAGACTTATAGGACCTATTTTATGTAAAATGAGGTGCTAAATTCACTGGTGAAAACCGCGATGTCCTATCTTTAACCGTTTAGGAGATCGAGTAAATTGGAGAATAATAGATATTTGATAATGTGATATATAAACATTTTATTCGTTTTTACCTTTATCAACTCTTGAGAGTAGACTTATAGGACATATTTTATGTAAAATGAGGTGCTAAATCCATTGGTGAAAACCGCGATGTCCTATCTTGAACCGTTTAGGAGATCGAGTAAAATGGAGAAAAATAGATATTTGAAAATGTGGTATATAAACATTTTATTCGTTTTTACCTTTATCAACTCTTGAGAGTAGACTTATAGGACCTATTTTATGTAAAATGAGGTGCTAAATCCTCTGGTGAAAACCTCGATGTTTTATCTTTAACCATTTAGAAGATCGAGTAAAATTAAAAATAATAGATATTTGAAAATGTGATATATAAACATTTTATTCGTTTGTTCCTTTATCAACTTTGAGAGTAGACTTATAGGACCTATTTTATGTAAAATGAGGTGCTAAATCCACTGGTGAAAACCGCGATGTCCTATTTTTAACCGTTTAAGAGATCGAGTAAAATGGAAAATAATAGATATTTGAAAATGTGATATATAAACATTTTGTTCGTTTGTACCTTTATCAACTCTAAAGAGTAGACATATAAAACTTATTTTATGTAAAATGAGGTGCTAAATCCACTGGTGAAAACCGCGATGTCCTATCTTGAACCGTTTAGGAGATCGAGTAAAATGGAGAATAATAGATATTTGAAAATGTGATATATAAACATTTTGTTCGTTTGTACCTTTATCAACTCTAATGAGTAGACTTATAGGACTTATTTTATGTAAAATGAGGTGCTAAATCCACTGGTGAAAACCGCGATGTCCTATCTTGAACCGTTTAGGAGATCGAGTAAAATGGAGAATAATAGATATTTGAAAATGTGATATATAAACATTTTATTCGTTTTTACCTTTATCAACTCTTGAAAGTAGACTTATAGGACCTATTTTATGTAAAATGAGGTGCTAAATTCACTGGTGAAAACCGCGATGTCCTATCTTTAACCGTTTAGGATATCGAGTAAAATGGATATTAATAGATATTTGAAAATGTGATATATAAACATTTTATTCGTTTTTACCTTTATCAACTCTTGAACGTAGACTTATAGGTCCTATTTTATGTAAAATGAGGTGCTAAATTCACTGGTGAAAACCGCGATGTCCTATCTTTAACCGTTTAGGAGATCGAGTAAAATGGAGAATAATAGATATTTGAAAATGTGATATATAAACATTTTATTCGTTTGTACCTTTATCAACTTTTGAGAGAAGACTAATAGGACTTATTATATGTAAAATGAGGTGCTAAATCCACTGGTGAAAACCGCGATGTCCTATCTTTAACCGTTTAGGAGATCGAGTAAAATGGAGAAAAATAGATATTTGAAAATGTGATATATAAACATTTTATTCGTTTGTACCTTTATCAACTTTTGAGAGTAGACTTATTGGACCTATTTTATGTAAAATGAGGTGCTAAATCCACTGGTGAAAACTGCGATGTCCTATCTTTAACCGTTTAGGAGATCGAGTAAAATGGAGAATAATAGATATTTAAAAATGTGATATATAAACATTTTAATCGTTTGTACCTTTATCAACTCTAAAGAGTAGACTTATAATACTTATTTTATGTAAAATGAGGTGCTAAATCCACTGGTGAAAACCGCGATGTCCTATCTTGAACCGTTTAAGAGATCGAGTAAAATGGATATTAATATATATTTGAAAATGTGATATATAAACATTTTATACGTTTGTACCTTTATCAACTTTTGAGAGTAGACTAATAGGACCTATTTTATGTAAAATGAGGTGCTAAATCTACTGGTGAAAACCTCGATGTCCTATCTTTAACCGTTTAGGAGATTGAGTAAAATGGAGAATAATTGATATTTGATAATGTGATATATAAACATTTTGTTCGTTTGTACCTTTATCAACTCTTGAGAGTAGTCTTATAGGACTTATATCATGTAAAATGAGGTGCTAAATCCACTGGTAAATACCCCGATGTCCTATCTTGAACCGTTTAGGAGATCGAGTAAAATGGAGAATAATAGATATTTGAAAATGTGATATATAAACATTTTATTCGTTTGTACCTTTATCAACTTTTGAGAGTAGACTTATTGGACCTATTTTATGTAAAATGAGGTGCTAAATCCACTGGTGAAAACCGCGATGTCCTATCTTTAACCGTTTAGGAGATCGAGTAAAATGGAGAATAATAGATATTTGAAAATGTGATATATAAACATTTTATTCGTTTGTACCTTTATCAACTTTTGAGAGAAGACTAATAGGACTTATTATATGTAAAATGAGGTGCTAAATCCACTGGTGAAAACCGCGATGTCCTATCTTTAACCGTTTAATATATCGAGTAAAATGGATATTAATAGATATTTGAAAATGTGATATATAAACATTTTATTCGTTTTTACCTTTATCAACTCTTGAACGTAGACTTATAGGACCTATTTTATGTAAAATGAGGTGCTAAATCCACTGGTGAAAACCTCGCTGTCCTATCTTTAACCGTTTAGGATATCGAGTAAAATGGATATTAATAGATATTTGAAAATGTGATATATAAACATTTTATTTGTTTTTACCTTTATCAACACTTGAAAGTAGACTTATAGGACCTATTTTATGTAAAATGAGGTGCTAAATTCACTGGTGAAAACCGCGATGTCCTATCTTTAACCGTTTAGGAGATCGAGTAAATTGGAGAATAATAGATATTTGATAATGTGATATATAAACATTTTATTCGTTTTTACCTTTATCAACTCTTGAGTGTAGACTTATAGGACATATTTTATGTAAAATGAGGTGCTAAATCCATTGGTGAAAACCGCGATGTCCTATCTTGAACCGTTTAGGAGATCGAGTAAAATGGAGAAAAATAGATATTTGAAAATGTGGTATATAAACATTTTATTCGTTTTTACCTTTATCAACTCTTGAGAGTAGACTTATAGGACCTATTTTATGTAAAATGAGGTGCTAAATCCTCTGGTGAAAACCTCGATGTTTTATCTTTAACCATTTAGAAGATCGAGTAAAATTAAAAATAATAGATATTTGAAAATGTGATATATAAACATTTTATTCGTTTGTTCCTTTATCAACTTTGAGAGTAGACTTATAGGACCTATTTTATGTAAAATGAGGTGCTAAATCCACTGGTGAAAACCGCGATGTCCTATTTTTAACCGTTTAAGAGATCGAGTAAAATGGAAAATAATAGATATTTGAAAATGTGATATATAAACATTTTGTTCGTTTGTACCTTTATCAACTCTAAAGAGTAGACATATAAAACTTATTTTATGTAAAATGAGGTGCTAAATCCACTGGTGAAAACCGCGATGTCCTATCTTGAACCGTTTAGGAGATCGAGTAAAATGGAGAATAATAGATATTTGAAAATGTGATATATAAACATTTTGTTCGTTTGTACCTTTATCAACTCTAATGAGTAGACTTATAGGACTTATTTTATGTAAAATGAGGTGCTAAATCCACTGGTGAAAACCGCGATGTCCTATCTTGAACCGTTTAGGAGATCGAGTAAAATGGAGAATAATAGATATTTGAAAATGTGATATATAAACATTTTATTCGTTTTTACCTTTATCAACTCTTGAAAGTAGACTTATAGGACCTATTTTATGTAAAATGAGGTGCTAAATTCACTGGTGAAAACCGCGATGTCCTATCTTTAACCGTTTAGGATATCGAGTAAAATGGATATTAATAGATATTTGAAAATGTGATATATAAACATTTTATTCGTTTTTACCTTTATCAACTCTTGAACGTAGACTTATAGGTCCTATTTTATGTAAAATGAGGTGCTAAATTCACTGGTGAAAACCGCGATGTCCTATCTTTAACCGTTTAGGAGATCGAGTAAAATGGAGAATAATAGATATTTGAAAATGTGATATATAAACATTTTATTCGTTTGTACCTTTATCAACTCTAAAGAGTAGACTTATAATACTTATTTTATGTAAAATGAGGTGCTAAATCCACTGGTGAAAACCGCGATGTCCTATCTTGAACCGTTTAAGAGATCGAGTAAAATGGATATTAATATATATTTGAAAATGTGATATATAAACATTTTATACGTTTGTACCTTTATCAACTTTTGAGAGTAGACTAATAGGACCTATTTTATGTAAAATGAGGTGCTAAATCTACTGGTGAAAACCTCGATGTCCTATCTTTAACCGTTTAGGAGATTGAGTAAAATGGAGAATAATTGATATTTGATAATGTGATATATAAACATTTTGTTCGTTTGTACCTTTATCAACTCTTGAGAGTAGTCTTATAGGACTTATATCATGTAAAATGAGGTGCTAAATCCACTGGTAAATACCCCGATGTCCTATCTTGAACCGTTTAGGAGATCGAGTAAAATGGAGAATAATAGATATTTGAAAATGTGATATATAAACATTTTATTCGTTTGTACCTTTATCAACTTTTGAGAGTAGACTTATTGGACCTATTTTATGTAAAATGAGGTGCTAAATCCACTGGTGAAAACCGCGATGTCCTATCTTTAACCGTTTAGGAGATCGAGTAAAATGGAGAATAATAGATATTTGAAAATGTGATATATAAACATTTTATTCGTTTGTACCTTTATCAACTTTTGAGAGAAGACTAATAGGACTTATTATATGTAAAATGAGGTGCTAAATCCACTGGTGAAAACCGCGATGTCCTATCTTTAACCGTTTAATATATCGAGTAAAATGGATATTAATAGATATTTGAAAATGTGATATATAAACATTTTATTCGTTTTTACCTTTATCAACTCTTGAACGTAGACTTATAGGACCTATTTTATGTAAAATGAGGTGCTAAATCCACTGGTGAAAACCTCGCTGTCCTATCTTTAACCGTTTAGGATATCGAGTAAAATGGATATTAATAGATATTTGAAAATGTGATATATAAACATTTTATTCGTTTTTACCTTTATCAACACTTGAAAGTAGACTTATAGGACCTATTTTATGTAAAATGAGGTGCTAAATTCACTGGTGAAAACCGCGATGTCCTATCTTTAACCGTTTAGGAGATCGAGTAAATTGGAGAATAATAGATATTTGATAATGTGATATATAAACATTTTATTCGTTTTTACCTTTATCAACTCTTGAGTGTAGACTTATAGGACATATTTTATGTAAAATGAGGTGCTAAATCCATTGGTGAAAACCGCGATGTCCTATCTTGAACCGTTTAGGAGATCGAGTAAAATGGAGAAAAATAGATATTTGAAAATGTGGTATATAAACATTTTATTCGTTTTTACCTTTATCAACTCTTGAGAGTAGACTTATAGGACCTATTTTATGTAAAATGAGGTGCTAAATCCTCTGGTGAAAACCTCGATGTTTTATCTTTAACCATTTAGAAGATCGAGTAAAATTAAAAATAATAGATATTTGAAAATGTGATATATAAACATTTTATTCGTTTGTTCCTTTATCAACTTTGAGAGTAGACTTATAGGACCTATTTTATGTAAAATGAGGTGCTAAATCCACTGGTGAAAACCGCGATGTCCTATTTTTAACCGTTTAAGAGATCGAGTAAAATGGAAAATAATAGATATTTGAAAATGTGATATATAAACATTTTGTTCGTTTGTACCTTTATCAACTCTAAAGAGTAGACATATAAAACTTATTTTATGTAAAATGAGGTGCTAAATCCACTGGTGAAAACCGCGATGTCCTATCTTGAACCGTTTAGGAGATCGAGTAAAATGGAGAATAATAGATATTTGAAAATGTGATATATAAACATTTTGTTCGTTTGTACCTTTATCAACTCTAATGAGTAGACTTATAGGACTTATTTTATGTAAAATGAGGTGCTAAATCCACTGGTGAAAACCGCGATGTCCTATCTTGAACCGTTTAGGAGATCGAGTAAAATGGAGAATAATAGATATTTGAAAATGTGATATATAAACATTTTATTCGTTTTTACCTTTATCAACTCTTGAAAGTAGACTTATAGGACCTATTTTATGTAAAATGAGGTGCTAAATTCACTGGTGAAAACCGCGATGTCCTATCTTTAACCGTTTAGGATATCGAGTAAAATGGATATTAATAGATATTTGAAAATGTGATATATAAACATTTTATTCGTTTTTACCTTTATCAACTCTTGAACGTAGACTTATAGGTCCTATTTTATGTAAAATGAGGTGCTAAATTCACTGGTGAAAACCGCGATGTCCTATCTTTAACCGTTTAGGAGATCGAGTAAAATGGAGAATAATAGATATTTGAAAATGTGATATATAAACATTTTATTCGTTTGTACCTTTATCAACTTTTGAGAGAAGACTAATAGGACTTATTATATGTAAAATGAGGTGCTAAATCCACTGGTGAAAACCGCGATGTCCAATCTTTAACCGTTTAGGAGATCGAGTAAAATGGAGAAAAATAAAAATTTGAAAATGTGATATATAAACATTTTATTCGTTTTTACCTTTATCAACTCTTGAGAGTAGACTTATAGGACCTATTATATGTAAAATGAGGTGCTAAATCCACTGGTGAAAACCTCGATGTCCTATCTTTAACCGTTTAGGAGATCGAGTAAAATGGATATTAATAGATATTTGAAAATGTGATATATAAACATTTTATTCGTTTGTAACTTTATCAACTTTTGAGAGTAGACTTATAGGACTTATTATATGTAAAATGAGGTGCTAAATCCACTGGTGAAAACCGCGATGTCCTACCTTTAACCGTTTAGGAGATCGAGTGAAATGGAGAATAATAGATATTTTAAAATGTGATATATAAACAATTTATTCGATTGTACCTTTATCAACTCTTAAGAGTAGACTTATAGGACTTATTTTTTGTAAAATAAGGTGCAAAATCCACTGGTGAAAACCGCGATGTCCTATCTTTAATTGTTTAGGAAATCGAGTAAAATGGAGAATAATACATATTTGAAAATGTGATATATAAACATTTTATTCGTTTGTACCTTTATCAACTCTTGAGAGTAGACTTATAGGAATTATTTTATGAAAATGAGGTGCCAAATCCACTGGTGAAATCCGCGGTGTCCTATCTTTAACCGTTTAGGAGATCGAGTAAAATGGAGATTAATAGATATTTGAAAATGTGATATATAAACATTTTATTCGTTTGTACCTTTATCAACTCTTGAGAGTAGACTTATAGGACCTATTTTATATAAAATGAGGTGCTAAATCCACTGGTGAAAACCGCGATGTTCTATCTTTAACCATTTAGGAGATCGGGTAAAATGGAGAATAATAGATATTTGAAAATGTGATATATAAACATTTTAATCGTTTGTACCTTTATCAACTCTAAAGAGTACACTTATAATACTTATTTTATGTAAAATGAGGTGCTAAATCCACTGGTGAAAACCGCGATGTCCTATCTTGGACCGTTTAGGAGATCGAGTAAAATGGATATTAATATATATTTGAAAATGTGATATATAAACATTTTATACGTTTGTACCTTTATCAACTTTTGAGAGTAGACTAATAGGACCTATTTTATGTAAAATGAGGTGCTAAATCTACTGGTGAAAACCTCGATGTCCTATCTTTAACCGTTTAGAAGATCGAGTAAAATGGAGAATAATAGATATTTGAAAATGTGATATATAAACATTTTATTCGTTTGTACCTTTATCAACTTTTGAGAGAAGACTAATAGGACTTATTATATGTAAAATGAGGTGCTAAATCCACTGGTGAAAACCGCGATGTCCTATCTTTAACCGTTTAGGAGATCAAGTAAAATGGAGAATAATAGAAATTTGAAAATGTGATATATAAACATTTTATTCGTTTTTACCTTTATCAACTTTTGAGAGTTGACTTATAGGACCTATTTTATGTAAAATGAGGTGCTAAATTCTTTGGTGAAAACCGCGATGTCCTATCTTTAACCGTTTAGGAGATTGAGTAAAATGGAGAATAATTGATATTTGATAATGTGATATATAAACATTTTGTTCGCTTGTACCTTTATCAACCCTTGAGAGTAGTCTTATAGGACTTATATCATGTAAAATGAGGTGCTAAATCCACTGGTAAATACCCCGATGTCCTATCTTGAACCGTTTAGGAGATCGAGTAAAATGGAGAATAATAGATATTTGAAAATGTGATATATAAACATTTTATTCGTTTGTACCTTTATCAACTTTTGAGAGTAGACTTATTGGACCTATTTTATGTAAAATGAGGTGCTAAATCCACTGGTGAAAACCGCGATGTCCTATCTTTAACCGTTTAGGAGATCGAGTAAAATGGAGAATAATAGATATTTGAAAATGTGATATATAAACATTTTATTCGTTTGTACCTTTATCAACTTTTGAGAGAAGACTAATAGGACTTATTATATGTAAAATGAGGTGCTAAATCCACTGGTGAAAACCGCGATGTCCTATCTTTAACCGTTTAGGATATCGAGTAAAATGGATATTAATAGATATTTGAAAATGTGATATATAAACATTTTATTCGTTTTTACCTTTATCAACTCTTGAACGTAGACTTATAGGTCCTATTTTATGTAAAATGAGGTGCTAAATTCACTGGTGAAAACAGCGATGTCCTATCTTTAACCGTTTAGGAGATCGAGTAAAATGGAGAATAATAGATATTTGAAAATGTGATATATAAACATTTTATTCGTTTGTACCTTTATCAACTTTTGAGAGAAGACTAATAGGACTTATTATATGTAAAATGAGGTGCTTAATCCACTGGTGAAAACCGCGATGTCCTATCTTTAACCGTTTAGGATATCGAGTAAAATGGATATTAATAGATATTTGAAAATGTGATATATAAACATTTTATTCGTTTTTACCTTTATCAAATCTTGAAAGTAGACTTATAGGACCTATTTTATGTAAAATGAGGTGCAAAATCCACTGGTGAAAACCTCGATGTCCTATCTTTAACCGTTTAGGATATCGAGTAAAATGGATATTAATAGATATTTGAAAATGTGATATATAAACATTTTATTCGTTTTTACCTTTATCAACACTTGAAAGTAGACTTATAGGACCTATTTTATGTAAAATGAGGTGCTAAATTCACTGGTGAAAACCGCGATGTCCTATCTTTAACCGTTTAGGAGATCGAGTAAATTGGAGAATAATAGATATTTGATAAAGTGATATATAAACATTTTATTCGTTTTTACCTTTATCAACTCTTGAGAGTAGACTTATAGGACTTATTTTATGTAAAATGAGGTGCTAAATCCACTGGTGAAAACCGCGATGTCCTATCTTGAACCGTTTAGGAGATCGAGTAAAATGGAGAAAAATAGATATTTGAAAATGTGATATATAAACATTTTATTCGTTTGTTCCTTTATCAACTTTGAGAGTAGACTTATAGGACCTATTTTATGTAAAATGAGGTGCTAAATCCACTGGTGAAAACCGCGATGTCCTATTTTTAACCGTTTAGGAGATCGAGTAAAATGGAAAATAATAGATATTTGAAAATGTGATATATAAACATTTTGTTCGTTTGTACCTTTATCAACTCTAAAGAGTAGACATATAGGACTTATTTTATGTAAAATGAGGTGCTAAATCCACTGGTGAAAACCGCGATGTCCTATCTTGAACCGTTTAGGAGATCGAGTAAAATGGAGAATAATAGATATTTGAAAATGTGATATATAAACATTTTGTTCGTTTGTACCTTTATCAACTCTAATGAGTAGACTTATAGGACTTATTTTATGTAAAATGAGGTGCTAAATCCACTGGTGAAAACCGCGATGTCCTATTTTGAACCGTTTAGGAGATCGAGTAAAATGGAGAATAATAGATATTTGAAAATGTGATATATAAACATTTTATTCGTTTTTACCTTTATCAACTCTTGAAAGTAGACTTATAGGACCTATTTTATGTAAAATGAGGTGCTAAATTCACTGGTGAAAACCGCGATGTCCTATCTTTAACCGTTTAGGATATCGAGTAAAATGGATATTAATAGATATTTGAAAATGTGATATGTAAACATTTTATTCGTTTTTACCTTTATCAACTCTTGAACGTAGACTTATAGGTCCTATTTTATGTAAAATGAGGTGCTAAATTCACTGGTGAAAACCGCGATGTCCTATCTTTAACCGTTTAGGAGATCGAGTAAAATGGAGAATAATAGATATTTGAAAATGTGATATATAAACATTTTATTCGTTTGTACCTTTATCAACTTTTGAGAGAAGACTAATAGGACTTATTATATGTAAAATGAGGTGCTAAATCCACTGGTGAAAACCGCGATGTCCTATCTTTAACCGTTTAGGATATCGAGTAAAATGGATATTAATAGATATTTGAAAATGTGATATATAAACATTTTATTCCTTTTTACCTTTATCAACTCTTGAAAGTAGACTTATAGGACCTATTTTATGTAAAATGAGGTGCTAAATCCACTGGTGAAAACCTCGATGTCCTATCTTTAACCATTTAGGATATCGAGTAAAATGGATATTAATAGATATTTGAAAATGTGATATATAAACATTTTATTCGTTTTTACCTTTATCAACTCTTGAAAGTAGATTTATAGGACCTATTTTATGTAAAATGAGGTGCTAAATTCACTGGTGGAAACCGCGATGTCCTATCTTTAACCGTTTAGGAGATCGAGTAAATTGGAGAATAATAGATATTTGATAATGTGATATATAAACATTTTATTCGTTTTTACCTTTATCAACTCTTGAGAGTAGACTTATAGGACTTATTTTATGTAAAATGAGGTGCTAAATCCACTGGTGAAAACCGCGATGTCCTATCTTGAACCGTTTAGGAGATCGAGTAAAATGGAGAAAAATAGATATTTGAAAATGTGGTATATAAACATTTTATTCGTTTTTACCTTTATCAACTCTTGAGAGTAGACTTATAGGACCTATTTTATGTAAAATAAGGTGCTAAATCCTCTGGTGAAAACCTCGATGTTTTATCTTTAACCGTTTAGAAGATCGAGTAAAATTAAAAATAATAGATATTTGAAAATGTGATATATAAACATTTTATTCGTTTGTTCCTTTATCAACTTTGAGAGTAGACTTATAGGACCTATTTTATGTAAAATGAGGTGCTAAATCCACTGGTGAAAACCGCGATGTCCTATTTTTAACCGTTTAGGAGATCGAGTAAAATGGAAAATAATAGATATTTGAAAATGTGATATATAAACATTTTGTTCGTTTGTACCTTTATCAACTCTAAAGAGTAGACATATAGGACTTATTTTATGTAAAATGAGGTGCTAAATCCACTGGTGAAAACCGCGATGTCCTATCTTGAACCGTTTAGGAGATCGAGTAAAATGGAGAATAATAGATATTTGAAAATGTGATATATAAACATTTTGTTCGTTTGTACCTTTATCAACTCTAATGAGTAGACTTATAGGACTTATTTTATGTAAAATGAGGTGCTAAATCCACTGGTGAAAACCCCGATGTCCTATTTTTAACCGTTTAGGAGATCGAGTAAAATGGAAAATAATAGATATTTGAAAATGTAATATATAAACATTTTATTCGTTTGTACCTTTATCAACTCTTGAGAGTAGACTTATAGAAGTTATTTTATGTAAAATGAGGTGCTAAATCCACTGGTGAAAACCGCGATGTCCTATCTTTAACCGTTTAGGAGATCGAGTAAAATGGAGAATAATAGATATTTTATAATGTGATATATAAACATTTTATTCGTTTGTACCTTTATCAACTCTTGAGAGTAAACTTATAAGACTTATTTTAAGTAAAATGAGGTGCTAAATCCACTGGTGAAAACCGCGATGTCCTATCTTTAACCGTTTAGGAGATCGAGTAAAATGGAGAATAGATATTTGAAAATGTGATATATAAACATTTTATTCGTTTGTACCTTTATCAACTCTAAAAAGTAGACTTATAGGACTTATTTTATGTAAAATGAGGTGCTAAATCCACTGGTGAAAACCGCGATGTCCTATCTTTAACCGTTTATGAGATCGAGTAAAATAGAGAATAATAGAAATTTGAAAATGTGATATATAAACATTTTATTCGTTTTTACCTTTATCAACTCTTGAGAGTAGACTTATAGAACCTATTTTATGTAAAATGAGGTGCTAAATCCACTGGTGAAAACCGCGATGTCCTATCTTTAACCGTTTAGGAGATCGAGTAAAATGGAAAATAATAGAAATTTGAAAATGTGATATATAAACATTTTATTCGTTTTTATCTTTATCAACTCTTGAGAGTAGACTTATAGGACCTATTTTATGTAAAATGAGGTGCTAAATCCACTGGTGAAAACCGCGATGTCCTATCTTTAACCGTTTAGGAGATCGAGTAAAATGGAGAATAATAGATATTTGATAATGTGATATATAAACATTTTATTCGTTTGTACCTTTATGAACTCTTAAGAGTAGACTTATAAGACTTATTTCATGTAAAATATGGTGCAAAATCTACTGGTGAAAACCGCGATGTCCTATCTTTAACCGTTTAGGAGATCGAGTAAAATGAAGAATAATAGATATTTGAAAATGTGATATATAAACATTTTATTCGTTTGTACCTTTATCAACTCTTAAGAGTAGACTTATAAGACTTATTTCACGTAAAATATGGTGCTAAATCTACTGGTGAAAACCTCGATGTCCTATCTTTAACCGTTTAGGAGATCGAGTAAAATGGAGAATAATAGATATTTGATAATGTGATATATAAACATTTTATTCGTTTGTACCTTTATGAACTCTTTAGAGTAGACTTATAAGACTTATTTCATGTAAAATATGGTGCTAAATCTACTGGTGAAAACCGCGATGTCCTATCTTTAACCGTTTAGGAGATCGAGTAAATTGGAGAATAATAGATATTTGATAATGTGATATATAAACATTTTATTCACTTGTACCTTTATCAACTCTTGAGAGTAGACTTATAGGTCATATTTTATGTAAAATGAGGTACTAAATCCTCTGGTGAAAACCGCGATGTCCTATCTTTAACCGTTTAGGAGATCGAGTAAAATGGATATTAATAGATATTTCAAAATGTGATATATAAACATATTGTTCGTTTGTACCTTGATCAACTCTTGAGAGTAGACTTATAGGACTTATTTTATGTAAAATGAGGTGCTAAATCCACTGATGAAAACCCCGATGTCGTATCTTGAACCGTTTAGGAGATCGAGTAAAATGGAGAATAATAGATATTTGAATATGTGATATATAAACATTTTATTCGTTTGTACCTTTATCAACTCTTGAGAGTAGACTTATAGGACTTATTTTATGTAAAATATAGTGCTAAATCCACTGGTAAAAACCGCGATGTCCAATCTTTAACCGTTTAGGAGATCGAGTAAAATGGAGAATAATAGATATTTGAAAATGTGATATATAAACATTTTATTCGTTTTTACCTTTATCAACACTTGAAAGTAGACTTATAGGACCTATTTTATGTAAAATGAGGTGCTAAATTCACTGGTGAAAACCGCGATGTCCTATCTTTAACCGTTTAGGAGATCGAGTAAATTGGAGAATAATAGATATTTGATAAAGTGATATATAAACATTTTATTCGTTTTTACCTTTATCAACTCTTGAGAGTAGACTTATAGGACTTATTTTATGTAAAATGAGGTGCTAAATCCACTGGTGAAAACCGCGATGTCCTATCTTGAACCGTTTAGGAGATCGAGTAAAATGGAGAAAAATAGATATTTGAAAATGTGATATATAAACATTTTATTCGTTTGTTCCTTTATCAACTTTGAGAGTAGACTTATAGGACCTATTTTATGTAAAATGAGGTGCTAAATCCACTGGTGAAAACCGCGATGTCCTATTTTTAACCGTTTAGGAGATCGAGTAAAATGGAAAATAATAGATATTTGAAAATGTGATATATAAACATTTTGTTCGTTTGTACCTTTATCAACTCTAAAGAGTAGACATATAGGACTTATTTTATGTAAAATGAGGTGCTAAATCCACTGGTGAAAACCGCGATGTCCTATCTTGAACCGTTTAGGAGATCGAGTAAAATGGAGAATAATAGATATTTGAAAATGTGATATATAAACATTTTGTTCGTTTGTACCTTTATCAACTCTAATGAGTAGACTTATAGGACTTATTTTATGTAAAATGAGGTGCTAAATCCACTGGTGAAAACCGCGATGTCCTATTTTGAACCGTTTAGGAGATCGAGTAAAATGGAGAATAATAGATATTTGAAAATGTGATATATAAACATTTTATTCGTTTTTACCTTTATCAACTCTTGAAAGTAGACTTATAGGACCTATTTTATGTAAAATGAGGTGCTAAATTCACTGGTGAAAACTGCGATGTCCTATCTTTAACCGTTTAGGATATCGAGTAAAATGGATATTAATAGATATTTGAAAATGTGATATATAAACATTTTATTCGTTTTTACCTTTATCAACTCTTGAACGTAGACTTATAGGTCCTATTTTATGTAAAATGAGGTGCTAAATTCACTGGTGAAAACCGCGATGTCCTATCTTTAACCGTTTAGGAGATCGAGTAAAATGGAGAATAATAGATATTTGAAAATGTGATATATAAACATTTTATTCGTTTGTACCTTTATCAACTTTTGAGAGAAGACTAATAGGACTTATTATATGTAAAATGAGGTGCTAAATCCACTGGTGAAAACCGCGATGTCCTATCTTTAACCGTTTAGGATATCGAGTAAAATGGATATTAATAGATATTTGAAAATGTGATATATAAACATTTTATTCCTTTTTACCTTTATCAACTCTTGAAAGTAGACTTATAGGACCTATTTTATGTAAAATGAGGTGCTAAATCCACTGGTGAAAACCTCGATGTCCTATCTTTAACCGTTTAGGATATCGAGTAAAATGGATATTAATAGATATTTGAAAATGTGATATATAAACATTTTATTCGTTTTTACCTTTATCAACTCTTGAAAGTAGATTTATAGGACCTATTTTATGTAAAATGAGGTGCTAAATTCACTGGTGGAAACCGCGATGTCCTATCTTTAACCGTTTAGGAGATCGAGTAAATTGGAGAATAATAGATATTTGATAATGTGATATATAAACATTTTATTCGTTTTTACCTTTATCAACTCTTGAGAGTAGACTTATAGGACTTATTTTATGTAAAATGAGGTGCTAAATCCACTGGTGAAAACCGCGATGTCCTATCTTGAACCGTTTAGGAGATCGAGTAAAATGGAGAAAAATAGATATTTGAAAATGTGGTATATAAACATTTTATTCGTTTTTACCTTTATCAACTCTTGAGAGTAGACTTATAGGACCTATTTTATGTAAAATAAGGTGCTAAATCCTCTGGTGAAAACCTCGATGTTTTATCTTTAACCGTTTAGAAGATCGAGTAAAATTAAAAATAATAGATATTTCAAAATGTGATATATAAACATTTTATTCGTTTGTACCTTTATCAACTCTTAAGAGTAGACTTATAGGACTTATTTTATGTAAAATGAGGTGCTAAATCCACTGGTGAAAACCGCGATGTCCTATCTTGAACCGTTTAGGAGATCGAGTAAAATGGAGAATAATTTATATTTGAAAATGTGATATATAAACATATTGTTCGTTTGTACCTTGATCAACTCTTGAGAGTAGACTTATAGGACTTATTTTATGTAAAATGAGGTGCTAAATCCAATGGTGAAAACCGCGATGTCCTATCTTTAACCGTTTAGGATATCGAGTAAAATGGATAATAATAGATATTTGAAAATGTGATATATAAACATTTTGTTCGTTTGTACCTTGATCAACTCTTGAGAGTAGTCTTATAGGACTTATATCATGTAAAATGAGGTGCTAAATCCACTAATGAAAACCGCGATGTCCTATCTTTAACCGTTTAGGAGATGGAGTAAAATGGAGAATAATAGATATTTGAAAATGTGATATATAAACATTTTATTCGTTTGTACCTTTATCAACTCTTAAGAGTAGACTTATAGGACTTATTTTATGTAAAATGAGGTGCTAAATCAACTGGTGAAAACCGCGATGTCCTATTTTTAACCGTTTAGGAGATCGAGTAAAATGGATGATAATAGATATTTGAAAATGTGATATATAAACATTTTATTCGTTTGTACCTTGATCAACTCTTGAGAGTAGACTTATAGGACTTATTTTATGTAAAATGAGGTGCTAAATCCAATGGTGAAAACCGCGATGTCCAATCTTTAACCGTTTAAGAGATCGAGTAAAATGGAGAATAATAGATATTTGAAAATGTGATATATAAACATTTTATTCGTTTGTACCTTTATCAACTCTTGAGAGTAGACTTATAGGACTTATTTTATGTAAAATGAGGTGCTAAATCCTCTGGTGAAAACCGCGATGTCCTATCTTTAACCGTTGAGGAGATCGAGTAAAATAGAAAATAATGGGAAATGTTAATGCCGCGAGTTTTGAAACTTAAAGGAATAAAGTGGCAATTCGTGAAATTCCATAGTTGAAGAAACAATAAGGCAGCTGTACAGAAAAATCCTCGGCGACTGTAGCTCAGCGGTCAGAGCATTGGCGGCTCAAGCCAAAGGTCCCGGGTTCGACTCCCGGCAGAAACCGAAAAATTTTTCTGTACTGTTTCAACTATTCATTTAATATAAAATAATAGATATTTGAAAATGTGATATATAAACATTTTATTCGTTTGTACCTTTATCAACTCTTGAGAGTAGACTTATAGGACTTATTTTATGTAAAATAAGGTGCTAAATCCACTGGTGAAAACCGCGATGTCCTATTTTTAACCGTTTAGGAGATCGAGTAAAATGGAGAATAATAGATATTTGAAAATGTGATATATAAACATTTTGTTCGTTTGTACCTTTATCAACTCTAATGAGTAGACTTATAGGACTTATTTTATGTAAAATGAGGTGCTAAATCCACTGGTGAAAACCGCGATGTCCTATCTTGAACCGTTTAGGAGATCGAGTAAAATGGGGAATAATAGATATTTGAAAATGTGATATATAAACATTTTATTCGTTTGTACCTTTATCAACTTTTGAGAGAAGACTAATAGGACTTATTATATGTAAAATGAGGTTCTAAATCCACTGGTGAAAACCGCGATGTCCTATCTTTAACCGTTTAGGATATCGAGTAAAATGGATAATAATAGATATTTGAAAATGTGATATATTAACATTTTGTTCGTTTGTACCTTGATCAACTCTTGAGAGTAGACTTATAGGACTTATTTTATGTAAAATGAGGTGCTAAATCCAATGGTGAAAACCGCGATGTCCTATCTTTAACCGTTTAGGATATCGAGTAAAATGGATAATAATAGATATTTGAAAATGTGATATATAAACATTTTGTTCGTTTGTACCTTGATCAACTCTTGAGAGTAGTCTTATAGGACTTATATCATGTAAAATGAGGTGCTAAATCCACTAATGAAAACCGCGATGTCCTATCTTTAACCGTTTAGGAGATGGAGTAAAATGGAGAATAATAGATATTTGAAAATGTGATATATAAACATTTTATTCGTTTGTACCTTTATCAACTCTTAAGAGTAGACTTATAGGACTTATTTTATGTAAAATGAGGTGCTAAATCAACTGGTGAAAACCGCGATGTCCTATTTTTAACCGTTTAGGAGATCGAGTAAAATGGATGATAATAGATATTTGAAAATGTGATATATAAACATTTTATTCGTTTGTACCTTGATCAACTCTTGAGAGTAGACTTATAGGACTTATTTTATGTAAAATGAGGTGCTAAATCCAATGGTGAAAACCGCGATGTCCTATTTTTAACCGTTTAGGAGATCGAGTAAAATGGAGAATAATAGATATTTGAAAATGTGATATATAAACATTTTGTTCGTTTGTACCTTTATCAACTCTAATGAGTAGACTTATAGGACTTATTTTATGTAAAATGAGGTGCTAAATCCACTGGTGAAAACCGCGATGTCCTATCTTGAACCGTTTAGGAGATCGAGTAAAATGGGGAATAATAGATATTTGAAAATGTGATATATAAACATTTTATTCGTTTGTACCTTTATCAACTTTTGAGAGAAGACTAATAGGACTTATTATATGTAAAATGAGGTTCTAAATCCACTGGTGAAAACCGCGATGTCCTATCTTTAACCGTTTAGGATATCGAGTAAAATGGATAATAATAGATATTTGAAAATGTGATATATAAACATTTTGTTCGTTTGTACCTTGATCAACTCTTGAGAGTAGTCTTATAGGACTTATATCATGTAAAATGAGGTGCTAAATCCAATGGTGAAAACCGCGATGTCCTATCTATAACCGTTTAGGAGATCGAGTAAAATGGAGAATAATAGATATTTGAAAATGTGATATATAAATATTTTATTCGTTTGTACCTTTATCAACATTTGAGAGTAGACTTATAGGACCTATTTTATGTAAAATGACGTGATAAATCAACTGGTGAAAACCACGATGTCCTATCTTTAACCGTTTAGGAGATCGAGTAAAATGGAGAATAATAGATATTTGAAAATGTGATATATAAACATATTGTTCGTTTGTACCTTGATCAACTCTTGAGAGTAGACTTATAGGACTTATTTTATGTAAAATGAGGTGCTAAATCCACTGATGAAAACCCCGATGTCGTATCTTGAACCGTTTAGGAGATCGAGTAAAATGGAGAATAATAGATATTTGAATATGTGATATATAAACATTTTATTCGTTTGTACCTTTATCAACTCTTGAGAGTAGACTTATAGGACTTATTTTATGTAAAATATAGTGCTAAATCCACTGGTAAAAACCGCGATGTCCAATCTTTAACCGTTTAGGAGATCGAGTAAAATGGAGAATAATAGATATTTGAAAATGTGATATATAAACATTTTATTCGTTTGTACCTTTATCAACTCTTGAGAGTAGACTTATAGGACTTATTTTATGTAAAATGAGGTGCTAAATCCTCTGGTGAAAACCGCGATGTCCTATCTTTAACCGTTGAGGAGATCGAGTAAAATAGAAAATAATGGGAAATGTTAATGCCGCGAGTTTTGAAACTTAAAGGAATAAAGTGGCAATTCGTGAAATTCCATAGTTGAAGAAACAATAAGGCAGCTGTACAGAAAAATCCTCGGCGACTGTAGCTCAGCGGTCAGAGCATTGGCGGCTCAAGCCAAAGGTCCCGGGTTCGACTCCCGGCAGAAACCGAAAAATTTTTCTGTACTTTTTCAACTATTCATTTAATATAAAATAATAGATATTTGAAAATGTGATATATAAACATTTTATTCGTGTGTACCTTTATCAACTCCTGAGAGTAGACTTATAGGACTTATTTTATGTAAAATAAGGTGCTAAATCCACTGGTGAAAACCGCGATGTCCTATTTTTAACCGTTTAGGAGATCGAGTAAAATGGAGAATAATAGATATTTGAAAATGTGATATATAAACATTTTGTTCGTTTGTACCTTTATCAACTCTAATGAGTAGACTTATAGGACTTATTTTATGTAAAATGAGGTGCTAAATCCACTGGTGAAAACCGCGATGTCCTATCTTGAACCGTTTAGGAGATCGAGTAAAATGGGGAATAATAGATATTTGAAAATGTGATATATAAACATTTTATTCGTTTGTACCTTTATCAACTTTTGAGAGAAGACTAATAGGACTTATTATATGTAAAATGAGGTTCTAAATCCACTGGTGAAAACCGCGATGTCCTATCTTTAACCGTTTAGGATATCGAGTAAAATGGATAATAATAGATATTTGAAAATGTGATATATAAACATTTTGTTCGTTTGTACCTTGATCAACTCTTGAGAGTAGACTTATAGGACTTATTTTATGTAAAATGAGGTGCTAAATCCAATGGTGAAAACCGCGATGTCCTATCTTTAACCGTTTAGGATATCGAGTAAAATGGATAATAATAGATATTTGAAAATGTGATATATAAACATTTTGTTCGTTTGTACCTTGATCAACTCTTGAGAGTAGTCTTATAGGACTTATATCATGTAAAATGAGGTGCTAAATCCACTAATGAAAACCGCGATGTCCTATCTTTAACCGTTTAGGAGATGGAGTAAAATGGAGAATAATAGATATTTGAAAATGTGATATATAAACATTTTATTCGTTTGTACCTTTATCAACTCTTAAGAGTAGACTTATAGGACTTATTTTATGTAAAATGAAGTGCTAAATCAACTGGTGAAAACCGCGATGTCCTATTTTTAACCGTTTAGGAGATCGAGTAAAATGGATGATAATAGATATTTGAAAATGTGATATATAAACATTTTATTCGTTTGTACCTTGATCAACTCTTGAGAGTAGACTTATAGGACTTATTTTATGTAAAATGAGGTGCTAAATCCAATGGTGAAAACCGCGATGTCCAATCTTTAACCGTTTAGGAGATCGAGTAAAATGGAGAATAATAGATATTTGAAAATGTGATATATAAACATTTTATTCGTTTGTACCTTTATCAACTCTTGAGAGTAGACTTATAGGACTTATTTTATGTAAAATGAGGTGCTAAATCCTCTGGTGAAAACCGCGATGTCCTATCTTTAACCGTTGAGGAGATCGAGTAAAATAGAAAATAATGGGAAATGTTAATGCCGCGAGTTTTGAAACTTAAAGGAATAAAGTGGCAATTCGTGAAATTCCATAGTTGAAGAAACAATAAGGCAGCTGTACAGAAAAATCCTCGGCGACTGTAGCTCAGCGGTCAGAGCATTGGCGGCTCAAGCCAAAGGTCCCGGGTTCGACTCCCGGCAGAAACCGAAAAATTTTTCTGTACTTTTTCAACTATTCATTTAATATAAAATAATAGATATTTGAAAATGTGATATATAAACATTTTATTCGTGTGTACCTTTATCAACTCTTGAGAGTAGACTTATAGGACTTATTTTATGTAAAATAAGGTGCTAAATCCACTGGTGATAACCGCGATGTCCTATTTTTAACCGTTTAGGAGATCGAGTAAAATGGAGAATAATAGATATTTGAAAATGTGATATATAAACATTTTGTTCGTTTGTACCTTTATCAACTCTAATGAGTAGACTTATAGGACTTATTTTATGTAAAATGAGGTGCTAAATCCACTGGTGAAAACCGCGATGTCCTATCTTGAACCGTTTAGGAGATCGAGTAAAATGGGGAATAATAGTTATTTGAAAATGTGATATATAAACATTTTATTCGTTTGTACCTTTATCAACTTTTGAGAGAAGACTAATAGGACTTATTATATGTAAAATGAGGTTCTAAATCCACTGGTGAAAACCGCGATGTCTTATCTTTAACCGTTTAGGATATCGAGTAAAATGGATAATAATAGATATTTGAAAATGTGATATATAAACATTTTGTTCGTTTGTACCTTGATCAACTCTTGAGAGTAGTCTTATAGGACTTATATCATGTAAAATGAGGTGCTAAATCCAATGGTGAAAACCGCGATGTCCTATCTATAACCGTTTAGGAGATCGAGTAAAATGGAGAATAATAGATATTTGAAAATGTGATATATAAATATTTTATTCGTTTGTACCTTTATCAACATTTGAGAGTAGACTTATAGGACCTATTTTATGTAAAATGACGTGATAAATCAACTGGTGAAAACCACGATGTCCTATCTTTAACCGTTTAGGAGATCGAGTAAAATGGATGATAATAGATATTTGAAAATGTGATATATAAACATTTTATTCGTTTGTACCTTGATCAACTCTTGAGAGTAGACTTATAGGACTTATTTTATGTAAAATGAGGTGCTAAATCCAATGGTGAAAACCGCGATGTCCAATCTTTAACCGTTTAGGAGATCGAGTAAAATGGAGAATAATAGATATTTGAAAATGTGATATATAAACATTTTATTCGTTTGTACCTTTATCAACTCTTGAGAGTAGACTTATAGGACTTATTTTATGTAAAATGAGGTGCTAAATCCTCTGGTGAAAACCGCGATGTCCTATCTTTAACCGTTGAGGAGATCGAGTAAAATAGAAAATAATGGGAAATGTTAATGCCGCGAGTTTTGAAACTTAAAGGAATAAAGTGGCAATTCGTGAAATTCCATAGTTGAAGAAACAATAAGGCAGCTGTACAGAAAAATCCTCGGCGACTGTAGCTCAGCGGTCAGAGCATTGGCGGCTCAAGCCAAAGGTCCCGGGTTCGACTCCCGGCAGAAACCGAAAAATTTTTCTGTACTTTTTCAACTATTCATTTAATATAAAATAATAGATATTTGAAAATGTGATATATAAACATTTTATTCGTGTGTACCTTTATCAACTCTTGAGAGTAGACTTATAGGACTTATTTTATGTAAAATAAGGTGCTAAATCCACTGGTGAAAACCGCGATGTCCTATTTTTAACCGTTTAGGAGATCGAGTAAAATGGAGAATAATAGATATTTGAAAATGTGATATATAAACATTTTGTTCGTTTGTACCTTTATCAACTCTAATGAGTAGACTTATAGGACTTATTTTATGTAAAATGAGGTGCTAAATCCACTGGTGAAAACCGCGATGTCCTATCTTGAACCGTTTAGGAGATCGAGTAAAATGGGGAATAATAGATATTTGAAAATGTGATATATAAACATTTTATTCGTTTGTACCTTTATCAACTTTTGAGAGAAGACTAATAGGACTTATTATATGTAAAATGAGGTTCTAAATCCACTGGTGAAAACCGCGATGTCTTATCTTTAACCGTTTAGGATATCGAGTAAAATGGATAATAATAGATATTTGAAAATGTGATATATAAACATTTTGTTCGTTTGTACCTTGATCAACTCTTGAGAGTAGTCTTATAGGACTTATATCATGTAAAATGAGGTGCTAAATCCACTGGTGAAAACCGCGATGTCCTATCTTGAACCGTTTAGGTGATCGAGTAAAATGGATAATAATAGATATTTGAAAATGTGATATATAAACATTTTATTCGTTTGTACCTTTATCAACTCTTAAGAGTAGACTTATAGGAATTATTTTATGTAAAATGAGGTGCTAAATCCACTGGTGAAAACCGCGAGGTCCTATCTTGAACCGTTTTGGAGATCGAGTAAAATGGAGAATAATAGATATTTGAAAATGTGATATATAAACATTTTGTTCGTTTGTACCTTTATCAACTTTTGAGAGTAGACTAATAGGACTTATTATATGTAAAATGAGGTGCTAAATCCAATGGTGAAAACCGCGATGTCCTATCTTTAACCGTTTAGGAGATCGAGTAAAATGGAGAATAACAGATATTTGAAAATGTGATATATAAATATTTTATTCGTTTGTACCTTTATCAACATTTGAGAGTAGACTTATAGGACCTATTTTATGTAAAATGACGTGCTAAATCCACTGGTGAAAACCACGATGTCCTATCTTTAAACGTTTAGGAGATCGAGTAAAATGGAAAATAATAGATATTTGAAAATGTGATATATAAACATTTTATTCGTTTTTACCTTTATCAACTCTTGAGAATAGACTTATAGGACTTATTTTATGTAAAATGGGGTTCTTAATCCACTAATGAAAACCGCGATGTCCTATCTTTAACCGTTTAGGAGATGGAGTAAAATGGAGAATAATAGATATTTGAAAATGTGATATATAAACATTTTATTCGTTTGTACCTTTATCATCTTTTGAGAGTAGACTAATAGGACTTATTATATGTAAAATGAGGTGCTAAATCCAGTGGTGAAAACCGCGATGTCCTATCTTTAACCGTTTAGGAGATCGAGTAAAATGGAGAATAACAGATATTTGAAAATGTGATATATAAATATTTTATTCGTTTGTACCTTTATCAACATTTGAGAGTAGACTTATAGGACCTATTTTATGTAAAATGACGTGGTAAATCCACTGGTGAAAACCACGATGTCCTATCTTTAACCGTTTAGGAGATCGAGTAAAATGGAAAATAATAGATATTTGAAAATGTGATATATAAACATATTATTCGTTTTTACCTTTATCAACTCTTGAGAATAGACTTATAGGACTTATTTTATGTAAAATGGGGTGCTTAATCCACTAATGAAAACCGCGATGTCCTATCTTTAACCGTTTAGGAGATGGAGTAAAATGGATGATAATAGATATTTGAAAATGTGATATATAAACATTTTATTCGTTTGTACCTTGATCAACTCTTGAGAGTAGACTTATAGGACTTATTTTATGTAAAATGAGGTGCTAAATCCACTGGTGAAAACCCCGATGTCCTATCTTGAACCGTTTAGGAGATCGAGTAAAATGGATATTAATAGATATTTGAAAATGTGATATATAAACATTTTATTCGTTTGTACCTTTATCAACTTTTGAGAGTAGACTAATAGGACTTATTATATGTATAATGAGGTGCTAAATCCAATGGTGAAAACCGCGATGTGATATCTTTAACCGTTTAGGAGATCGAGTAAAATGGAGAATAATAGATATTTGAAAATGTGGTATATAAACATTTTATTCGTTTATTTCTTTATCAACTCTTGAGAGTAGACTTATAGGACTTATTTTATGTAAAATAAGGTGATAAATCCACTGGTAAAAACCGCGATGTCCTATCTCTAACCGTTTAAGAGATCGAGTAAAATTAATAATAACAGATATTTGAAAATGTGATATATAAACATTTTATTCGTTTGTACCTTTATCAACTCTTGAGAGTAGACTTATAGGAGTTATTTTATGTAAAATGAAGTGCTAAATCGACTGGTGGAAAACCGCGATGTCCTATCTTTAACCGTTTAGGAGATCGAGTAAAATGGAGAATAATAGATATTTGAAAATGTGATATATAAGAATTTCATTCGTTTGTACCTTTATCAACTCTTGAGAGTAGACTTATAGGACTTATTTTATGTAAAATGAGGTGCTAAATCCATTGGTTAAAACCGCGATGTCCTCTCTTTAACCGTTTAGGAGATTGAGTAAAATGGAGAATAATAGATATTTAAAAATGTGATATATAAATATTTTATTCAGTTGTCAAAGAATGACGGCTGTCAAAAATGTCAGCTGTCAAAAATGACAGATGTCAAGAATGACAGATGTCAAAAAATGACAGATTTCAAAAAATGACAAATGTCAAAAATGACAGATGTCAAAAAATGACAGATGTCAAAATTGACAGATGTCAAAAAATGACAGATGTCAAAAATGACAAATGTCAAGAATGACAGATGTCAAGAGTGACAGATGTCAAGAATGACAGATGTCAAGAGTGACAGATGTCAAGAGTGACAGATGTCAAGAGTGACAGATGTCAAGAATAACAGATGTCAAAAAATGACAAATGTCAAGATTGACAACTGTCAAAAAATGACAGATGTCAAAAATGACAGCTGTCAAAAAATCATTGATGTCAAGAATGACATATGTCTAAAAGTGACAGTTGTTATATAACTAATTTTATATAAAATGGTATGCTAAATTGACTGATAACCGCGATGTCCTATCTTTAACCTTTTAGGAGATCGAGTAAAATGGAGAAGAGATATTTGAAAATGTGATATATAAACACTTTATTCGTTTGTACCTTTATCAACTCTTGAGAGAAGACTTATAGGACTTATTTTATGTAAAATGAGGTGCTAAATCCACTGGTGAAATCCGCGATGTCCTATCTTTAACCGTTTAGGAGATCGAGTATAATGGAGAATAATAGATATTTGAAAATGTGATATATAAACATTTTATTCGTTTGTTCCTTTATCAACTCTTGAGAGTAGACTTATAGGACTAATTTTATGTAAAATAAGGTGCTAAATCGACTGGTGAAAACCGCGATGTCCTATCTTTAACCGTTTAGGAGATCGAGTAAAATGGAGAATAATAGATATTTGAAAATGTGATATATAAACATTTTATTCTTTTGTACCTTTATCAACTCTTAAGAGTAGACTTATAGGACTTATTTTATGTAAAATGAGGTGCTAAATCCACTGGTGAAAACAGCGATGTCCTATTTTTAACCGTTTAGGAGATCGAGTAAAATGGAGAATAATAGATATTTGAATATGTGATATATAAACATTTTATTCGTTTGTACCTTTATCAACTCTTGAGAGTAGACTTATAGGACTTATTATATGTAAAATGAGGTGCTAAATCCATTGGTTAAAACCGCGATGTCCTATCTTTAACCGTTTAGGAGATCGAGTAAAATAGAAAATAATAGATATTTGAAAATGTGATATATAAACAAATTATTCATTTGTACCTTTATCAACTCTTGAGGGTAGACTTATAGGACCTATTTTATGTAAAATGAGGGGCTAAATCCACTGGTGAGAACCGCGATGTCCTATCTTTTACCGTTTTGGAGATCGAGTAAAATGGAGAATAATAGATATTTGATAATGTGATATATAAACATTTTATTCGTTTGTACATTTATCAACTCTTGAGAGTAGACTTATAGGACTTATTTTATGTAAAATGAGGGGCTAAATCCACTGGTGAGAACCGCGATGTCCTATCTTTAACCGTTTAGGAGATCGAGTAAAATGGAGAATAATAGATATTTGAAAATGTGATATATAAACATTTTATTCTTTTGTACCTTTATCAACTCTTAAGAGTAGACTTATGGGACTTATTTTATGTAAAATGATGTGCTAAATCCACTGATGAAAACCGCGATGTCCTATTTTTAACCGTTTAGGAGATCGAGTAAAATGGAGAATAATAGATATTTGAATATGTGATATATAAACATTTTATTCGTTTGTACCTTTATCAACTCTTGAGAGAAGACTAATAGGACTTATTATATGTAAAATGAGGTGCTAAATCCACTGGTGAAATCCGCGATGTCCTATCTTTAACCGTTTAGGAGATCGAGTATAATGGAGAATAATAGATATTTGAAAATGTGATATATAAACATTTTATTCGTTTGTTCCTTTATCAACTCTTGAGAGTAGACTTATAGGACTTATTTTATGTAAAATAAGGTGCTAAATCGACTGGTGAAAACCGCGATGTCCTATTTTTAACCGTTTAGGAGATCGAGTAAAATGGAGAATAATAGATATTTAAAAATGTGATATATAAACATTTTATTCGTTTGTTCCTTTATCAACTCTTGAGAGTAGACTTATAGGACTTATTTTATGTAAAATAAGGTGCTAAATCGACTGGTGAAAACCGCGATGTCCTATCTTTAACCGTTTAGGAGATCGAGTAAAATGGAGAATAATAGATATTTGAAAATGTGATATATAAACATTTTATTCGTTTGTACATTTATCAACTCTTGAGAGTAGACTTATAGGACTTATTTTATGTAAAATGAGATGCTAAATCCACTGGTGAAATCCGCGATGTCCTATCTTTAACCGTTTAGGAGATCGAGTAAAATGGAGAATAATAGATATTTGAAAATGTGATATATAAACATTTTATTCTTTTGTACCTTTATCAACTCTTAAGAGTAGACTTATAGGACTTATTTTATGTAAAATGATGTGCTAAATCCACTGATGAAAACCGCGATGTCCTATTTTTAACCGTTTAGGAGATCGAGTAAAATGGAGAATAATAGATATTTGAATATGTGATATATAAACATTTTATTCGTTTGTACCTTTATCAACTCTTAAGAGTAGACTTATAGGACTTATTTTCTGTAAAATGAGGTGCAAAATCCACTGGTGAAAACCGCGATGTCCTATCTTGAACCGTTTAGGAGATCGAGTAAAATGGAGAATAATAGATATTTGAAAATGTGATAAATAAACATTTTATTCGTTTGTACCTTTATCAACTCTTGAGAGTAGGCTTATAGGACTTATTATATGTAAAATGAGGTGCTAAATCCTCTGGTGAAAACTGCGATGTCCTATCTTTAACCGTTTAGGAGATCGAGTAAAATGGAGAATAATAGATATTTGAAAATGTGATATATAAACATTTTATTCGTTTGTACCTTTATCAACATTTGAGAGTAGATTATAGGACCTATTTTATGTAAAATGAGGTGCTAAATCCACTGGTGAAAACCGCGATGTCCTATCTTTAACCGTTTAGGAGATCGAGTAAAATGGAGAATAATAGATATTTGAAAATGTGATATATAAACATTTTATTCGTTTTTACCTTTATCAACTCTTGAGAGTAGACTTATAGGAGTTATTTTATGTAAAATGAGGTGCTAAATCCACTGGTGAAAACCGCGATGTCCTATCTTTAACCGTATAGGAGATCGAGTAAAATGGAGAATAATAGATATTTTATAATGTGATATATAAACATTTTATTCGTTTGTACCTTTATCAACTCTTGAGAGTAGACTTATAAGACTTATTTTAAGTAAAATGAGGTGCTAAATCCATTGGTTAAAACCGCGATGTCCTATCTTAAACCGTTTAGGAGATCGAGTAAAATGGAGAAAAATAGATATTTGAAAATGTGATATATAAACATTTTATTCGATTTTACCTTTATCAACTCTTGAGAGTAGACTTATAAGACTTATTTTTATGTAAAATGGGGTGCTTAATCCACTGATGAAAACCGCGATGTCCTATCTTTTACCGTTTAGGAGATCGAGTAAAATGGAAAATAATAGATATTTGAAAATGTGATATATAAACATTTTATTCGTTTGTACCTTGATCAACTCTTGAGGGTAGACTTATAGGAACTATTTTATGTAAAATGAGGGGCTAAATCCACTGGTGAGAACCGCGATGTCCTATCTTTTACCGTTTTGGAGATCGAGTAAAATGGAGAATAATAGATATTTGATAATGTGATATATAAACATTTTATTCGTTTGTACCTTTATGAACTCTTGAGAGTAGACTTATAGAACTTATTTTATGTAAAATGAGGTGCTAAATCCACTGGTGAAAACCGCGATGTCCTATCTTGAACCGTTTAGGAGATCAAGTAAAATGGAGAAAAATAGATATTTGAAAATGTGATATATAAACATTTTATTCGTTTGTACCTTTATCAACTCTTGAGAGTAGACTTATAGGACTTATTTTCTGTAAAATGAGCTGCTAAATGCACTGGTGAAAACCGCGATGTCCTATCTTTAACCGTTTAGGAGATCGAGTAAAATGGAGAAAAATAGATATTTGAAAATGTGATATATAAAAATTTTATTCGTTTGTACCTTTATCAACTCTTGAGAGTAGACTTATAGGACTTATTTTATGTAAAATGAGGTGCTAAATCCTCTGGTGAAAACCGCGATGTCCTATCTTTAACCGTTTAGGAGATCGAGTAAAATAGAAAATAATAGATATTTGAAAATGTGATATATAAACAATTTATTCATTTGTACCTTTATCAACTCTTGAGGGTAGACTTATAGGACCTATTTTATGTAAAATGAGGGGCTAAATCCACTGGTGAGAACCGCGATGTCCTATCTTTTACCGTTTTGGAGATCGAGTAAAATGGAGAATAATAGATATTTGAATATGTGATATATAAACATTTTATTCGTTTGTACCTTTAACAACTCTTAAGAGTAGACTTATAGGACTTATTTTATGTAAAATGATGTGCTAAATCCACTGATGAAAACCGCGATGTCCTATTTTTAACCGTTTAGGAGATCGAGTAAAATGGAGAATAATAGATATTTGAATATGTGATATATAAACATTTTATTCGTTTGTACCTTTAACAACTCTTAAGAGTAGACTTATAGGACTTATTTTCTGTAAAATGAGGTGCAAAATCCACTGGTGAAAACCGCGATGTCCTATCTTGAACCGTTTAGGAGATCGAGTAAAATGGAGAATAATAGATATTTGAAAATGTGATAAATAAACATTTTATTCGTTTGTACCTTTATCAACTCTTGAGAGTAGGCTTATAGGACTTATTATATGTAAAATGAGGTGCTAAATCCTCTGGTGAAAACTGCGATGTCCTATCTTTAACCGTTTAGGAGATCGAGTAAAATGGAGAATAATAGATATTTGAAAATGTGATATATAAACATTTTATTCGTTTGTACCTTTATCAACTCTTGAGAGTAGACTTATAGGACTTATTTTATGTAAAATAAGGTGCTAAATCCACTGGTGAAAACCGCGATGTCCTATCTTTAACCGTTTAGAAGATCGAGTAAAATAGAAAATAATAGATATTTGAAAATGTGATTTATAAGCATTTTATTCGTTTGTACCTTTATCAACTCTTGAGAGTAGACTTATAGGACTTATTTTATGTAAAATGAGGTGCTAAATCCATTGGTTAAAACCGCGATGTCCTATCATTAACCGTTTAGGAGATTGAGTAAAATGGAGAATAATAGATATTTAAAAATGTGATATATAAATATTTTATTCAGTTGTCAAAGAATGACTGCTGTCAAAAATGTCAGCTGTCAAAAAATGACAGATGTCAAGAATGACAGATGTCAAAAAATGACAAATGTCAAAAATGACAGATGTCAAAATTGACAGATGTCAAAAAATGACTGATGTCAAAAAATGACAAATGTCAAGAATGACAAATGTCAAAAATGACAGATGTCAAAATTGACAGATGTCAAAAATGTGTACTGATTTTTCGTTACGCTGAATTGTTCTGTTATTTTTAGATGATTATTTTATTACTAAATATTATACAGTTTTCAATTCGATTTAAAATAGACTCGGGCGCCACCTGATTTATTTACAAATCAGGAAATATTTAAAATTTCTATAATTTCGACGTCTCTGCAACGACTATCAAAACCCTCGATGAACAAAACAGCCTCGAAAACCAAAACACAGCACTCAAAGTAGCTTAGGCTTTTAGCGGGGCAAACGGGTGTATTCCAGGGTTCAACTTAACTTATTGGACTGAAAGAAATTGTAACGCAAAATAACACGCAAAATTCTAACTACAAATATAATAATTTATTGATGTTTTCTATTAAATTGCATCAATATGTCAAAATGAAGTTTAACTAAATTTTAAAAGTGGAAATGTTGGAATAAGTGTGGTGAAAGGAATAAGGATTTAAAGGATTCAAAGACACGGATTAATTAATTACGGAAAATAAAGAAAAGCACATTCATTCGCTATGAACCTAACTCGCAATGTCTTCTACCATTCACGAAGCTAACGCGTATTAAAACTAGAGTATCCCAACACGGCAAATAGTTGGGGCTCCAGGTGCCACAAAGACAATATCTCCGAAGAGAAGGGGTCTTTGTAACTCTGTAGGTAAGCTACTATGAGGGCCGTACAGAGCTGCAATGCTTCTTAGGATAATTACCTCGATGTTTCTCTTATCGAGAGCTGGAACGAACTGATTGAATTTGGCCTGTGCAATGCCTTTTATACTGTTTCCCCCACTACTTCTCCCACCATTATACAGTGAAATCAGTCGTATCAACGTTTAAAAGTGAAATTACTATTATGTCAATCATTCAATGTCAATGTCTTTTCAACGGTTTGAAAGTTATTTAAAACGGTAAGATATATTAAAGTTTCTTTTAAAATACTAATTAATTTATGTTTCAGATTATTTTTCCCGTAAAATACTTGTATTATATATCCGATTATTCCTTTCAATGTTAGACATGTGTTATGTGTAGGTAAGTTCTTAAATTGTATCCTAAATGTATTAACAAAACTAATAATGTTTCTTTCTTGCAGATCTTCTAGGCCAATACCATTCCCACTCCATAAATAATCACTTCGTTACAAATGACAGATGTCAAGAGTGTCAGATGTCAAGAGTGACAGATGTCAAGAATAACAGATGTCAAAAAATGACAGATGTCAAAAATGACAAATGTCAAGAATGACAGATGTCAAGAGTGACAAATGTCAAGAATGACAGATGTCAAGAGTGACAGATGTCAAGAGTGACAGATGTCAAGAATAACAGATGTCAAAAAATGACAAATGTCAAGATTGACAACTGTCAAAAAATGACAGATGTCAAAAATGAAAGCTGTCAAAAAATCATTGATGTCAAGAATGACATATGTCTAAAAGTGACAGTTGTTATATAACTAATTTTATATAAAATGGTATGCTAAATTGACTGATAACCGCGATGTCCTATCTTTAACCGTTTAGGAGATCGAGTAAAATGGAGAATAATAGATATTTGAAAATGTGATATAATAACATTTTATTCGTTTGTACCTTGATCAACTCATGAGGGTAGACTTATAGTACCTATTTTTAGTAAAATGAGGTGCTAAATCCACTGGTGAAAACCGCGATGTGATATCTTTAATCGTTTAGGAGATCGAGTAAAATGGAGAATAATAGATATTTGAAAATGTGACATATAAACATTTTATTCGTTTATACCTTTATCAACTTTTGAGAGTAGACTTATAGGACCTATTTTATGTAAAATGAGGTTCTAAATCCACTGGTAAAAACCGCGATGTCCTAACTTTAACCGTTTAGGAGATCGAGTAAAATGGAGAATAATAGATATTTGATAATGTGGTATATAAACATTTTATTCGTTTGTACCCTTATCAACTCTTGAGAGTAGACTTATAGGACTTATTTTATGTAAAATGAGGTGCTAAATCCACTGGTGAAAACCGCGATGTGATATCTTTAACCGTTTAGGAGATCGAGTAAAATGGAGAATAATAGATATTTGAAAATGTGGTATATAAACATTTTATTCGTTTATTTCTTTATCAACTCTTGAGAGTAGACTTATAGGACTTATTTTATGTAAAATGAGGTGCTAAATCCACTGAATAAAACCGCGATGTGATATCATTAACCGTTTAGGAGATCGAGTAAAATGGAGAATAATAGATATTTGAAAATGTGATATATAAACATTTTATTCGTTTTTACCTTTATCAACTCTTGAGAGTAGACTTATAGGACTTATTTTATGTAAAATAAGGTGCTAAATCCACTGGTAAAAACCGCGATGTCCTATCTCTAACCGTTTAAGAGATCGAGTAAAATTAATAATAGATATTTGAAAATGTGATATATAAACATTTTATTCGTTTGTACCTTTATCAACTCTTGAGAGTAGACTTATAGGAGTTATTTTATGTAAAATGAGGTGCTAAATCGACTGGTGAAAACCGCGATGTCCTATCTTTAACCGTTTAGGAGATCGAGTAAAATGGAGAATAATAGATATTTTATAATGTGATATATAAACATTTTATTCGTTTGTACCTTTATCAACTCTTGAGAGTAGACTTATAAGACTTATTTTAAGTAAAATGAGGTGCTAAATCCACTGGTGAAAACCGCGATGTCCTATCTTTAACCGTTTAGGAGATCGAGTAAAATGGAAAATAATAGATATTTGAAAATGTGATATATAAACATTTTATTCGTTTGAACCTTTATCAACTCTTGAGAGTAGACTTATAGGACTTATTTTATGTAAAATAAGGTGCTAAATCCACTGGTGAAAACCGCGATGTCCTATCTTTAACCGTTTAGGAGATCGAGTAAAATAGAAAATAATAGATATTTGAAAATGTGATTTATAAGCATTTTATTCGTTTGTACCTTTATCAACTCTTGAGGGTAGACTTATAGGACTTATTTTATGTAAAATGAGGTGCTAAATCCATTGGTTAAAACCGCGATGTCCTATCATTAACCGTTTAGGAGATTGAGTAAAATGGAGAATAATAGATATTTAAAAATGTGATATATAAATATTTTATTCAGTTGTCAAAGAATGACGGCTGTCAAAAATGTCAGCTGTCAAAAAATGACAGATGTCAAGAATGACAGATGTCAAAAAATGACAAATGTCAAGAATGACAAATGTCAAAAATGACAGATGTCAAAATTGACAGATGTCAAAAATGACAGATGTCAAGAGTGTCAGATGTCAAGAGTGACAGATGTCAAAAAATGACAAATGTCAAGATTGACAACTGTCAAAAAATGACAGATGTCAAAAATGAAAGCTGTCAAAAAATCATTGATGTCAAGAATGACATATGTCTAAAAGTGACAGTTGTTATATAACTAATTTTATATAAAATGGTATGCTAAATTGACTGATAACCGCGATGTCCTATCTTTAACCTTTTAGGAGATCGAGTAAAATGGAGAAGAGATATTTGAAAATGTGATATATAAACACTTTATTCGTTTGTACCTTTATCAACTCTTGAAAGTAGACTTATAGGACTTATTTTATGTAAAATGAGGTGCTAAATCCACTGGTGAAAACCGCGATGTCCTATCTTTAACCGTTTAGAAGATCGAGTAAAATAGAAAATAATAGATATTTGAAAATGTGATTTATAAGCATTTTATTCGTTTGTACCTTTATCAACTCTTGAGAGTAGGCTTATAGGACTTATTATATGTAAAATGAGGTGCTAAATCCTCTGGTGAAAACTGCGATGTCCTATCTTTAACCGTTTAGGAGATCGAGTAAAATGGAGAATAATAGATATTTGAAAATGTGATATATAAACATTTTATTCGTTTGTACCTTTATCAACTCTTGAGAGTAGACTTATAGGACTTATTTTATGTAAAATAAGGTGCTAAATCCACTGGTGAAAACCGCGATGTCCTATCTTTAACCGTTTAGAAGATCGAGTAAAATAGAAAATAATAGATATTTGAAAATGTGATTTATAAGCATTTTATTCGTTTGTACCTTTATCAACTCTTGAGAGTAGACTTATAGGACTTATTTTATGTAAAATGAGGTGCTAAATCCATTGGTTAAAACCGCGATGTCCTATCATTAACCGTTTAGGAGATTGAGTAAAATGGAGAATAATAGATATTTAAAAATGTGATATATAAATATTTTATTCAGTTGTCAAAGAATGACTGCTGTCAAAAATGTCAGCTGTCAAAAAATGACAGATGTCAAGAATGACAGATGTCAAAAAATGACAAATGTCAAAAATGACAGATGTCAAAATTGACAGATGTCAAAAAATGACTGATGTCAAAAAATGACAAATGTCAAGAATGACAAATGTCAAAAATGACAGATGTCAAAATTGACAGATGTCAAAAATGTGTACTGATTTTTCGTTACGCTGAATTGTTCTGTTATTTTTAGATGATTATTTTATTACTAAATATTATACAGTTTTCAATTCGATTTAAAATAGACTCGGGCGCCACCTGATTTATTTACAAATCAGGAAATATTTAAAATTTCTATAATTTCGACGTCTCTGCAACGACTATCAAAACCCTCGATGAACAAAACAGCCTCGAAAACCAAAACACAGCACTCAAAGTAGCTTAGGCTTTTAGCGGGGCAAACGGGTGTATTCCAGGGTTCAACTTAACTTATTGGACTGAAAGAAATTGTAACGCAAAATAACACGCAAAATTCTAACTACAAATATAATAATTTATTGATGTTTTCTATTAAATTGCATCAATATGTCAAAATGAAGTTTAACTAAATTTTAAAAGTGGAAATGTTGGAATAAGTGTGGTGAAAGGAATAAGGATTTAAAGGATTCAAAGACACGGATTAATTAATTACGGAAAATAAAGAAAAGCACATTCATTCGCTATGAACCTAACTCGCAATGTCTTCTACCATTCACGAAGCTAACGCGTATTAAAACTAGAGTATCCCAACACGGCAAATAGTTGGGGCTCCAGGTGCCACAAAGACAATATCTCCGAAGAGAAGGGGTCTTTGTAACTCTGTAGGTAAGCTACTATGAGGGCCGTACAGAGCTGCAATGCTTCTTAGGATAATTACCTCGATGTTTCTCTTATCGAGAGCTGGAACGAACTGATTGAATTTGGCCTGTGCAATGCCTTTTATACTGTTTCCCCCACTACTTCTCCCACCATTATACAGTGAAATCAGTCGTATCAACGTTTAAAAGTGAAATTACTATTATGTCAATCATTCAATGTCAATGTCTTTTCAACGGTTTGAAAGTTATTTAAAACGGTAAGATATATTAAAGTTTCTTTTAAAATACTAATTAATTTATGTTTCAGATTATTTTTCCCGTAAAATACTTGTATTATATATCCGATTATTCCTTTCAATGTTAGACATGTGTTATGTGTAGGTAAGTTCTTAAATTGTATCCTAAATGTATTAACAAAACTAATAATGTTTCTTTCTTGCAGATCTTCTAGGCCAATACCATTCCCACTCCATAAATAATCACTTCGTTACAAATGACAGATGTCAAGAGTGTCAGATGTCAAGAGTGACAGATGTCAAGAATAACAGATGTCAAAAAATGACAGATGTCAAAAATGACAAATGTCAAGAATGACAGATGTCAAGAGTGACAAATGTCAAGAATGACAGATGTCAAGAGTGACAGATGTCAAGAGTGACAGATGTCAAGAATAACAGATGTCAAAAAATGACAAATGTCAAGATTGACAACTGTCAAAAAATGACAGATGTCAAAAATGAAAGCTGTCAAAAAATCATTGATGTCAAGAATGACATATGTCTAAAAGTGACAGTTGTTATATAACTAATTTTATATAAAATGGTATGCTAAATTGACTGATAACCGCGATGTCCTATCTTTAACCGTTTAGGAGATCGAGTAAAATGGAGAATAATAGATATTTGAAAATGTGATATAATAACATTTTATTCGTTTGTACCTTGATCAACTCATGAGGGTAGACTTATAGTACCTATTTTTAGTAAAATGAGGTGCTAAATCCACTGGTGAAAACCGCGATGTGATATCTTTAATCGTTTAGGAGATCGAGTAAAATGGAGAATAATAGATATTTGAAAATGTGACATATAAACATTTTATTCGTTTATACCTTTATCAACTTTTGAGAGTAGACTTATAGGACCTATTTTATGTAAAATGAGGTTCTAAATCCACTGGTAAAAACCGCGATGTCCTAACTTTAACCGTTTAGGAGATCGAGTAAAATGGAGAATAATAGATATTTGATAATGTGGTATATAAAAATTTTATTCGTTTGTACCCTTATCAACTCTTGAGAGTAGACTTATAGGACTTATTTTATGTAAAATGAGGTGCTAAATCCACTGGTGAAAACCGCGATATGATATCTTTAACCGTTTAGGAGATCGAGTAAAATGGAGAATAATAGATATTTGAAAATGTGGTATATAAACATTTTATTCGTTTATTTCTTTATCAACTCTTGAGAGTAGACTTATAGGACTTATTTTATGTAAAATGAGGTGCTAAATCCACTGAATAAAACCGCGATGTGATATCATTAACCGTTTAGGAGATCGAGTAAAATGGAGAATAATAGATATTTGAAAATGTGATATATAAACATTTTATTCGTTTTTACCTTTATCAACTCTTGAGAGTAGACTTATAGGACTCATTTTATGTAAAATAAGGTGCTAAATCCACTGGTAAAAACCGCGATGTCCTATCTCTAACCGTTTAAGAGATCGAGTAAAATTAATAATAGATATTTGAAAATGTGATATATAAACATTTTATTCGTTTGTACCTTTATCAACTCTTGAGAGTAGACTTATAGGAGTTATTTTATGTAAAATGAGGTGCTAAATCGACTGGTGAAAACCGCGATGTCCTATCTTTAACCGTTTAGGAGATCGAGTAAAATGGAGAATAATAGATATTTTATAATGTGATATATAAACATTTTATTCGTTTGTACCTTTATCAACTCTTGAGAGTAGACTTATAAGACTTATTTTAAGTAAAATGAGGTGCTAAATCCACTGGTGAAAACCGCGATGTCCTATCTTTAACCGTTTAGGAGATCGAGTAAAATGGAAAATAATAGATATTTGAAAATGTGATATATAAACATTTTATTCGTTTGAACCTTTATCAACTCTTGAGAGTAGACTTATAGGACTTATTTTATGTAAAATAAGGTGCTAAATCCACTGGTGAAAACCGCGATGTCCTATCTTTAACCGTTTAGGAGATCGAGTAAAATAGAAAATAATAGATATTTGAAAATGTGATTTATAAGCATTTTATTCGTTTGTACCTTTATCAACTCTTGAGGGTAGACTTATAGGACTTATTTTATGTAAAATGAGGTGCTAAATCCATTGGTTAAAACCGCGATGTCCTATCATTAACCGTTTAGGAGATTGAGTAAAATGGAGAATAATAGATATTTAAAAATGTGATATATAAATATTTTATTCAGTTGTCAAAGAATGACGGCTGTCAAAAATGTCAGCTGTCAAAAAATGACAGATGTCAAGAATGACAGATGTCAAAAAATGACAAATGTCAAGAATGACAAATGTCAAAAATGACAGATGTCAAAATTGACAGATGTCAAAAATGACAGATGTCAAGAGTGTCAGATGTCAAGAGTGACAGATGTCAAAAAATGACAAATGTCAAGATTGACAACTGTCAAAAAATGACAGATGTCAAAAATGAAAGCTGTCAAAAAATCATTGATGTCAAGAATGACATATGTCTAAAAGTGACAGTTGTTATATAACTAATTTTATATAAAATGGTATGCTAAATTGACTGATAACCGCGATGTCCTATCTTTAACCTTTTAGGAGATCGAGTAAAATGGAGAAGAGATATTTGAAAATGTGATATAATAACATTTTATTCGTTTGTACCTTGATCAACTCATGAGGGTAGACTTATAGTACCTATTTTTAGTAAAATGAGGTGCTAAATCCACTGGTGAAAACCGCGATGTGATATCTTTAATCGTTTAGGAGATCGAGTAAAATGGAGAATAATAGATATTTGAAAATGTGACATATAAACATTTTATTCGTTTATACCTTTATCAACTTTTGAGAGTAGACTTATAGGACCTATTTTATGTAAAATGAGGTTCTAAATCCACTGGTAAAAACCGCGATGTCCTAACTTTAACCGTTTAGGAGATCGAGTAAAATGGAGAATAATAGATATTTGATAATGTGGTATATAAACATTTTATTCGTTTGTACCCTTATCAACTCTTGAGAGTAGACTTATAGGACTTATTTTATGTAAAATGAGGTGCTAAATCCACTGGTGAAAACCGCGATATGATATCTTTAACCGTTTAGGAGATCGAGTAAAATGGAGAATAATAGATATTTGAAAATGTGGTATATAAACATTTTATTCGTTTATTTCTTTATCAACTCTTGAGAGTAGACTTATAGGACTTATTTTATGTAAAATGAGGTGCTAAATCCACTGAATAAAACCGCGATGTGATATCATTAACCGTTTAGGAGATCGAGTAAAATGGAGAATAATAGATATTTGAAAATGTGATATATAAACATTTTATTCGTTTTTACCTTTATCAACTCTTGAGAGTAGACTTATAGGACTTATTTTATGTAAAATAAGGTGCTAAATCCACTGGTAAAAACCGCGATGTCCTATCTCTAACCGTTTAAGAGATCGAGTAAAATTAATAATAGATATTTGAAAATGTGATATATAAACATTTTATTCGTTTGTACCTTTATCAACTCTTGAGAGTAGACTTATAGGAGTTATTTTATGTAAAATGAGGTGCTAAATCGACTGGTGAAAACCGCGATGTCCTATCTTTAACCGTTTAGGAGATCGAGTAAAATGGAGAATAATAGATATTTTATAATGTGATATATAAACATTTTATTCGTTTGTACCTTTATCAACTCTTGAGAGTAGACTTATAAGACTTATTTTAAGTAAAATGAGGTGCTAAATCCACTGGTGAAAACCGCGATGTCCTATCTTTAACCGTTTAGGAGATCGAGTAAAATGGAAAATAATAGATATTTGAAAATGTGATATTTAAACATTTTATTCGTTTGAACCTTTATCAACTCTTGAGAGTAGACTTATAGGACTTATTTTATGTAAAATAAGGTGCTAAATCCACTGGTGAAAACCGCGATGTCCTATCTTTAACCGTTTAGGAGATCGAGTAAAATAGAAAATAATAGATATTTGAAAATGTGATTTATAAGCATTTTATTCGTTTGTACCTTTATCAACTCTTGAGGGTAGACTTATAGGACTTATTTTATGTAAAATGAGGTGCTAAATCCATTGGTTAAAACCGCGATGTCCTATCATTAACCGTTTAGGAGATTGAGTAAAATGGAGAATAATAGATATTTAAAAATGTGATATATAAATATTTTATTCAGTTGTCAAAGAATGACGGCTGTCAAAAATGTCAGCTGTCAAAAAATGACAGATGTCAAGAATGACAGATGTCAAAAAATGACAAATGTCAAGAATGACAAATGTCAAAAATGACAGATGTCAAAATTGACAGATGTCAAAAATGACAGATGTCAAGAGTGTCAGATGTCAAGAGTGACAGATGTCAAAAAATGACAAATGTCAAGATTGACAACTGTCAAAAAATGACAGATGTCAAAAATGAAAGCTGTCAAAAAATCATTGATGTCAAGAATGACATATGTCTAAAAGTGACAGTTGTTATATAACTAATTTTATATAAAATGGTATGCTAAATTGACTGATAACCGCGATGTCCTATCTTTAACCTTTTAGGAGATCGAGTAAAATGGAGAAGAGATATTTGAAAATGTGATATATAAACACTTTATTCGTTTGTACCTTTATCAACTCTTGAAAGTAGACTTATAGGACTTATTTTATGTAAAATGAGGTGCTAAATCCACTGGTGAAATCCGCGATGCCTATCTTTAACCGTTTAGGAGATCGAGTAAAATGGAGAATAATAGATATTTGAAAATGTGATATATAAACATTTTATTCGTTTGTACCTTTATCAACATTTGAGAGTAGATTATAGGACCTATTTTATGTAAAATGAGGTGCTAAATCCACTGGTGAAAACCGCGATGTCCTATCTTTAACCGTTTAGGAGATCGAGTAAAATGGAGAATAATAGATATTTGAAAATGTGATATATAAACATTTTATTCGTTTTTACCTTTATCAACTCTTGAGAGTAGACTTATAGGAGTTATTTTATGTAAAATGAGGTGCTAAATCCACTGGTGAAAACCGCGATGTCCTATCTTTAACCGTATAGGAGATCGAGTAAAATGGAGAATAATAAATATTTTATAATGTGATATATAAACATTTTATTCGTTTTTACCTTTATCAACTCTTGAGAGTAGACTTATAAGACTTATTTTAAGTAAAATGAGGTGCTAAATCCATTGGTTAAAACCGCGATGTCCTATCTTGAACCGTTTAGGAGATCGAGTAATATGGAGAAAAATAGATATTTGAAAATGTGATATATAAACATTTTATTCGATTTTACCTTTATCAACTCTTGAGAGTAGACTTATAAGACTTATTTTTATGTAAAATGGGGTGCTTAATCCACTGATGAAAACCGCGATGTCCTATCTTTTACCGTTTAGGAGATCGAGTAAAATGGAAAATAATAGATATTTGAAAATGTGATATATAAACATTTTATTCGTTTGTACCTTGATCAACTCTTGAGGGTAGACTTATAGGACCTATTTTATGTAAAATGAGGGGCTAAATCCACTGGTGAGAACCGCGATGTCCTATCTTTTACCGTTTTGGAGATCGAGTAAAATGGAAAATAATAGATATTTGATAATGTGATATATAAACATTTTATTCGTTTGTACCTTTATCAACTCTTGAGAGTAGACTTATAGAACTTATTTTATGTAAAATGAGGTGCTAAATCCACTGGTGAAAACCGCGATGTCCTATCTTGAACCGTTTAGGAGATCAAGTAAAATGGAGAAAAATAGATATTTGAAAATGTGATATATAAACATTTTATTCGTTTGTACCTTTATCAACTCTTGAGAGTAGACTTATAGGACTTATTTTCTGTAAAATGAGCTGCTAAATGCACTGGTGAAAACCGCGATGTCCTATCTTTAACCGTTTAGGAGATCGAGTAAAATGGAGAAAAATAGATATTTGAAAATGTGATATATAAAAATTTTATTCGTTTGTACCTTTATCAACTCTTGAGAGTAGACTTATAGGACTTATTTTATGTAAAATGAGGTGCTAAATCCTCTGGTGAAAACCGCGATGTCCTATCTTAAACGTTTAGGAGATCGAGTAAAATAGAAAATAATAGATATTTGAAAATGTGATATATAAACAAATTATTCATTTGTACCTTTATCAACTCTTGAGGGTAGACTTATAGGACCTATTTTATGTAAAATGAGGGGCTAAATCCACTGGTGGGAACCGCGATGTCCTATCTTTTACCGTTTTGGAGATCGAGTAAAATGGAGAATAATAGATATTTGATAATGTGATATATAAACATTTTATTCGTTTGTACATTTATCAACTCTTGAGAGTAGACTTATAGGACTTATTTTATGTAAAATGAGATGCTAAATCCACTGGTGAAATCCGCGATGTCCTATCTTTAACCGTTTAGGAGATCGAGTAAAATGGAGAATAATAGATATTTGAAAATGTGATATATAAACATTTTATTCTTTTGTACCTTTATCAACTCTTAAGAGTAGACTTATAGGACTTATTTTATGTAAAATGATGTGCTAAATCCACTGATGAAAACCGCGATGTCCTATTTTTAACCGTTTAGGAGATCGAGTAAAATGGAGAATAATAGATATTTGAATATGTGATATATAAACATTTTATTCGTTTGTACCTTTATCAACTTTTAAGAGTAGACTTATAGGACTTATTTTCTGTAAAATGAGGTGCAAAATCCACTGGTGAAAACCGCGATGTCCTATCTTGAACCGTTTAGGAGATCGAGTAAAATGGAGAATAATAGATATTTGAAAATGTGATAAATAAACATTTTATTCGTTTGTACCTTTATCAACTCTTGAGAGTAGGCTTATAGGACTTATTATATGTAAAATGAGGTGCTAAATCCTCTGGTGAAAACTGCGATGTCCTATCTTTAACCGTTTAGGAGATCGAGTAAAATGGAGAATAATAGATATTTGAAAATGTGATATATAAACATTTTATTCGTTTGTACCTTTATCAACATTTGAGAGTAGATTATAGGACCTATTTTATGTAAAATGAGGTGCTAAATCCACTGGTGAAAACCGCGATGTCCTATCTTTAACCGTTTAGGAGATCGAGTAAAATGGAGAATAATAGATATTTGAAAATGTGATATATAAACATTTTATTCGTTTGTACCTTTATCAACTCTTGAGAGTAGGCTTATAGGACTTATTATATGTAAAATGAGGTGCTAAATCCTCTGGTGAAAACTGCGATGTCCTATCTTTAACCGTTTAGGAGATCGAGTAAAATGGAGAATAATAGATATTTGAAAATGTGATATATAAACATTTTATTCGTTTGTACCTTTATCAACTCTTGAGAGTAGACTTATAAGACTTATTTTAAGTAAAATGAGGTGCTAAATCCATTGGTTAAAACCGCGATGTCCTATCTTAAACCGTTTAGGAGATCGAGTAAAATGGAGAATAATAGATATTTAAAAATGTGATATATAAATATTTTATTCAGTTGTCAAAGAATGACTGCTGTCAAAAATGTCAGCTGTCAAAAAATGACAGATGTCAAGAATGACAGATGTCAACAAATGACAAATGTCAAAAATGACAGATGTCAAAATTGACAGATGTCAAAAAATGACTGATGTCAAAAAATGACAAATGTCAAGAATGACAAATGTCAAAAATGACAGATGTCAAAATTGACAGATGTCAAAAATGTGTACTGATTTTTCGTTACGCTGAATTGTTCTGTTATTTTTAGATGATTATTTTATTACTAAATATTATACAGTTTTCAATTCGATTTAAAATAGACTCGGGCGCCACCTGATTTATTTACAAATCAGGAAATATTTAAAATTTCTATAATTTCGACGTCTTTGCAACGACTATCAAAACCCTCGATGAACAAAACAGCCTCGAAAACCAAAACACAGCACTCAAAGTAGCTTAGGCTTTTAGCGGGGCAAACGGGTGTATTCCAGGGTTCAACTTAACTTATTGGACTGAAAGAAATTGTAACGCAAAATAACACGCAAAATTCTAACTACAAATATAATAATTTATTGATGTTTTCTATTAAATTGCATCAATATGTCAAAATGAAGTTTAACTAAATTTTAAAAGTGGAAATGTTGGAATAAGTGTGGTGAAAGGAATAAGGATTTAAAGGATTCAAAGACACGGATTAATTAATTACGGAAAATAAAGAAAAGCACATTCATTCGCTATGAACCTAACTCGCAATGTCTTCTACCATTCACGAAGCTAACGCGTATTAAAACTAGAGTATCCCAACACGGCAAATAGTTGGGGCTCCAGGTGCCACAAAGACAATATCTCCGAAGAGAAGGGGTCTTTGTAACTCTGTAGGTAAGCTACTATGAGGGCCGTACAGAGCTGCAATGCTTCTTAGGATAATTACCTCGATGTTTCTCTTATCGAGAGCTGGAACGAACTGATTGAATTTGGCCTGTGCAATGCCTTTTATACTGTTTCCCCCACTACTTCTCCCACCATTATACAGTGAAATCAGTCGTATCAACGTTTAAAAGTGAAATTACTATTATGTCAATCATTCAATGTCAATGTCTTTTCAACGGTTTGAAAGTTATTTAAAACGGTAAGATATATTAAAGTTTCTTTTAAAATACTAATTAATTTATGTTTCAGATTATTTTTCCCGTAAAATACTTGTATTATATATCCGATTATTCCTTTCAATGTTAGACATGTGTTATGTGTAGGTAAGTTCTTAAATTGTATCCTAAATGTATTAACAAAACTAATAATGTTTCTTTCTTGCAGATCTTCTAGGCCAATACCATTCCCACTCCATAAATAATCACTTCGTTACAAATGACAGATGTCAAGAGTGTCAGATGTCAAGAGTGACAGATGTCAAGAATAACAGATGTCAAAAAATGACAGATGTCAAAAATGACAAATGTCAAGAATGACAGATGTCAAGAGTGACAAATGTCAAGAATGACAGATGTCAAGAGTGACAGATGTCAAGAGTGACAGATGTCAAGAATAACAGATGTCAAAAAATGACAAATGTCAAGATTGACAACTGTCAAAAAATGACAGATGTCAAAAATGAAAGCTGTCAAAAAATCATTGATGTCAAGAATGACATATGTCTAAAAGTGACAGTTGTTATATAACTAATTTTATATAAAATGGTATGCTAAATTGACTGATAACCGCGATGTCCTATCTTTAACCGTTTAGGAGATCGAGTAAAATGGAGAATAATAGATATTTGAAAATGTGATATAATAACATTTTATTCGTTTGTACCTTGATCAACTCATGAGGGTAGACTTATAGTACCTATTTTTAGTAAAATGAGGTGCTAAATCCACTGGTGAAAACCGCGATGTGATATCTTTAATCGTTTAGGAGATCGAGTAAAATGGAGAATAATAGATATTTGAAAATGTGACATATAAACATTTTATTCGTTTATACCTTTATCAACTTTTGAGAGTAGACTTTTAGGACCTATTTTATGTAAAATGAGGTTCTAAATCCACTGGTAAAAACCGCGATGTCCTAACTTTAACCGTTTAGGAGATCGAGTAAAATGGAGAATAATAGATATTTGATAATGTGGTATATAAACATTTTATTCGTTTGTACCCTTATCAACTCTTGAGAGTAGACTTATAGGACTTATTTTATGTAAAATGAGGTGCTAAATCCACTGGTGAAAACCGCGATGTGATATCTTTAACCGTTTAGGAGATCGAGTAAAATGGAGAATAATAGATATTTGAAAATGTGGTATATAAACATTTTATTCGTTTATTTCTTTATCAACTCTTGAGAGTAGACTTATAGGACTTATTTTATGTAAAATAAGGTGATAAATCCACTGGTAAAAACCGCGATGTCCTATCTCTAACCGTTTAAGAGATCGAGTAAAATTAATAATAACAGATATTTGAAAATGTGATATATAAACATTTTATTCGTTTGTACCTTTATCAACTCTTGAGAGTAGACTTATAGGAGTTATTTTATGTAAAATGAAGTGCTAAATCGACTGGTGGAAAACCGCGATGTCCTATCTTTAACCGTTTAGGAGATCGAGTAAAATGGAGAATAATAGATATTTGAAAATGTGATATATAAGAATTTCATTCGTTTGTACCTTTATCAACTCTTGAGAGTAGACTTATAGGACTTATTTTATGTAAAATGAGGTGCTAAATCCATTGGTTAAAACCGCGATGTCCTCTCTTTAACCGTTTAGGAGATTGAGTAAAATGGAGAATAATAGATATTTAAAAATGTGATATATAAATATTTTATTCAGTTGTCAAAGAATGACGGCTGTCAAAAATGTCAGCTGTCAAAAATGACAGATGTCAAGAATGACAGATGTCAAAAAATGACAGATTTCAAAAAATGACAAATGTCAAAAATGACAGATGTCAAAAAATGACAGATGTCAAAATTGACAGATGTCAAAAAATGACAGATGTCAAAAATGACAAATGTCAAGAATGACAGATGTCAAGAGTGACAGATGTCAAGAATGACAGATGTCAAGAGTGACAGATGTCAAGAGTGACAGATGTCAAGAGTGACAGATGTCAAGAATAACAGATGTCAAAAAATGACAAATGTCAAGATTGACAACTGTCAAAAAATGACAGATGTCAAAAATGACAGCTGTCAAAAAATCATTGATGTCAAGAATGACATATGTCTAAAAGTGACAGTTGTTATATAACTAATTTTATATAAAATGGTATGCTAAATTGACTGATAACCGCGATGTCCTATCTTTAACCTTTTAGGAGATCGAGTAAAATGGAGAAGAGATATTTGAAAATGTGATATATAAACACTTTATTCGTTTGTACCTTTATCAACTCTTGAGAGAAGACTTATAGGACTTATTTTATGTAAAATGAGGTGCTAAATCCACTGGTGAAATCCGCGATGTCCTATCTTTAACCGTTTAGGAGATCGAGTATAATGGAGAATAATAGATATTTGAAAATGTGATATATAAACATTTTATTCGTTTGTTCCTTTATCAACTCTTGAGAGTAGACTTATAGGACTTATTTTATGTAAAATAAGGTGCTAAATCGACTGGTGAAAACCGCGACGTCCTATCTTTAACCGTTTAGGAGATCGAGTAAAATGGAGAATAATAGATATTTGAAAATGTGATATATAAACATTTTATTCTTTTGTACCTTTATCAACTCTTAAGAGTAGACTTATAGGACTTATTTTATGTAAAATGAGGTGCTAAATCCACTGGTGAAAACAGCGATGTCCTATTTTTAACCGTTTAGGAGATCGAGTAAAATGGAGAATAATAGATATTTGAATATGTGATATATAAACATTTTATTCGTTTGTACCTTTATCAACTCTTGAGAGTAGACTTATAGGACTTATTATATGTAAAATGAGGTGCTAAATCCATTGGTTAAAACCGCGATGTCCTATCTTTAACCGTTTAGGAGATTGAGTAAAATGGAGAATAATAGATATTTAAAAATGTGATATATAAATATTTTATTCAGTTGTCAAAGAATGACGGCTATCAAAAATGTCAGCTGTCAAAAAATGACAGATGTCAAGAATGACAGATGTCAAAAAATGACAAATGTCAAGAATGACAAATGTCAAAAATGACAGATGTCAAAATTGACAGATAGGAGGATTACCGTTTAGGAGATCGAGTAAAATGGAGAATAATAGATATTTGAAAATGTGATATATAAACATTTTATTCGTTTGTACCTTTATCAACTCTTGAGAGAAGACTTATAGGACTTATTTTATGTAAAATGAGGTGCTAAATCCACTGGTGAAAACCGCGATGTCCTATCTTTAACCGTTTAGGAGATCGAGTAAAATGGAGAATAATAGATATTTGAAAATGTGATATATAAACATTTTATTCGTTTGTACCTTTATCAACTCTTGAGAGTAGACTTATAGGACTAATTTTATGTTAAATGAGGTGCTAAATCCACTGGTGAAAACTGCGATGTCTTATCTTTAACCGTTTAGGAGATCGAGTAAAATGGAGAATAATAGATATTTGAAAATGTGATATATAAACATTTTATTCGTTTTTACCTTTATCAACTCTTGAGAGTAGACTTATAGGACTTATTTTATGTTAAATGAGGTGCTAAATCCACTGGTGAAAACTGCGATGTCTTATCTTTAACCGTTTAGGAGATCGAGTAAAATGGAGAATAATAGATATTTGAAAATGTGATATATAAACATTTTATTCGTTTTTACCTTTATCAAGTCTTGAGAGTAGACTTATAGTACCTATTTTTAGTAAAATGAGGTGCTAAATCCACTGGTGAAAACCGCGATGTGATATCTTTAATCGTTTAGGAGATCGAGTAAAATGGAGAATAATAGATATTTGAAAATGTGATATATAAACATTTTATTCGTTTTTACCTTTATCAACTCTTGAGAGTAGACTTATAGGACTTATTTTTTGTAAAATGGGGTGCTTAATCCACTGATGAAAACCTTGATGTCCAATCTTTTACCGTTTAGGAGATCGAGTAAAATGGAGAATAATAGATATTTGAAAATGTGATATAATAACATTTTATTCCTTTTTACCTTTATCAACTCTTGAGAGTAGACTTATAGTACCTATTTTATGTAAAATGAGGTGCTAAATCCACTAGTGAAAACCGCGATGTGATATCTTTAACCGTTTAGGAGATCGAGTAAAATGGAGAAAAATAGATATTTGAAAATGTGATATATAAACATTTTATTCGTTTGAACTTTTATCAACTCTTGAGAGTAGACTTATAGGACCTATTTTATGTAAAATGAGGTGCTAAATCCACTGGTTAAAACCGCGATGTCCTATCTTTAACCGTTTAGGAGATTGAGTAAAATGAAGAATAATAGATATTTGAAAATGTGATATATAAACATTTTATTCGTTTGTACCTTGATCAACTCATGAGGGTAGACTTATAGGACCTATTTTATGTAAAATGAGGTGCTAAATCCACTGGTGAAAACCGCGATGTCCTATCATTAACCGTTTAGGAGATCGAGTAAAATGGAGAATATTAGAAATTTGAATATGTGATATATAAACATTTTATTCGTTTTTACCTTTATCAACTCTTGAGAGTAGACTTATAGTACCTATTTTATGTAAAATGAGGTTCTAAATCCACTGGTGAAAACCGCGATGTCCTATCTTTAACCGTTTAGGAGATTGAGTAAAATGGAGAATAATAGATATTTAAAAATGTGATATATAAATATTTTATTCAGTTGTCAAAGAATGACGGCTGTCAAAAATGTCAGCTGTCAAAAATGACAGATGTCAAGAATGACAGATGTCAAAAAATGACAGATTTCAAAAAATGACAAATGTCAAAAATGACAGATGTCAAAAAATGACAGATGTCAAAATTGACAGATGTCAAAAAATGACAGATGTCAAAAATGACAAATGTCAAGAATGACAGATGTCAAGAGTGACAGATGTCAAGAATGACAGATGTCAAGAGTGACAGATGTCAAGAGTGACAGATGTCAAGAGTGACAGATGTCAAGAATAACAGATGTCAAAAAATGACAAATGTCAAGATTGACAACTGTCAAAAAATGACAGATGTCAAAAATGACAGCTGTCAAAAAATCATTGATGTCAAGAATGACATATGTCTAAAAGTGACAGTTGTTATATAACTAATTTTATATAAAATGGTATGCTAAATTGACTGATAACCGCGATGTCCTATCTTTAACCTTTTAGGAGATCGAGTAAAATGGAGAAGAGATATTTGAAAATGTGATATATAAACACTTTATTCGTTTGTACCTTTATCAACTCTTGAGAGAAGACTTATAGGACTTATTTTATGTAAAATGAGGTGCTAAATCCACTGGTGAAATCCGCGATGTCCTATCTTTAACCGTTTAGGAGATCGAGTATAATGGAGAATAATAGATATTTGAAAATGTGATATATAAACATTTTATTCGTTTGTTCCTTTATCAACTCTTGAGAGTAGACTTATAGGACTTATTTTATGTAAAATAAGGTGCTAAATCGACTGGTGAAAACCGCGACGTCCTATCTTTAACCGTTTAGGAGATCGAGTAAAATGGAGAATAATAGATATTTGAAAATGTGATATATAAACATTTTATTCTTTTGTACCTTTATCAACTCTTAAGAGTAGACTTATAGGACTTATTTTATGTAAAATGAGGTGCTAAATCCACTGGTGAAAACAGCGATGTCCTATTTTTAACCGTTTAGGAGATCGAGTAAAATGGAGAATAATAGATATTTGAATATGTGATATATAAACATTTTATTCGTTTGTACCTTTATCAACTCTTGAGAGTAGACTTATAGGACTTATTATATGTAAAATGAGGTGCTAAATCCATTGGTTAAAACCGCGATGTCCTATCTTTAACCGTTTAGGAGATTGAGTAAAATGGAGAATAATAGATATTTAAAAATGTGATATATAAATATTTTATTCAGTTGTCAAAGAATGACGGCTATCAAAAATGTCAGCTGTCAAAAAATGACAGATGTCAAGAATGACAGATGTCAAAAAATGACAAATGTCAACAATGACAAATGTCAAAAATGACAGATGTCAAAATTGACAGATAGGAGGATTACCGTTTAGGAGATCGAGTAAAATGGAGAATAATAGATATTTGAAAATGTGATATATAAACATTTTATTCGTTTGTACCTTTATCAACTCTTGAGAGAAGACTTATAGGACTTATTTTATGTAAAATGAGGTGCTAAATCCACTGGTGAAAACCGCGATGTCCTATCTTTAACCGTTTAGGAGATCGAGTAAAATGGAGAATAATAGATATTTGAAAATGTGATATATAAACATTTTATTCGTTTGTACCTTTATCAACTCTTGAGAGTAGACTTATAGGACTAATTTTATGTTAAATGAGGTGCTAAATCCACTGGTGAAAACTGCGATGTCTTATCTTTAACCGTTTAGGAGATCGAGTAAAATGGAGAATAATAGATATTTGAAAATGTGATATATAAACATTTTATTCGTTTTTACCTTTATCAACTCTTGAGAGTAGACTTATAGGACTTATTTTATGTTAAATGAGGTGCTAAATCCACTGGTGAAAACTGCGATGTCTTATCTTTAACCGTTTAGGAGATCGAGTAAAATGGAGAATAATAGATATTTGAAAATGTGATATATAAACATTTTATTCGTTTTTACCTTTATCAAGTCTTGAGAGTAGACTTATAGTACCTATTTTTAGTAAAATGAGGTGCTAAATCCACTGGTGAAAACCGCGATGTGATATCTTTAATCGTTTAGGAGATCGAGTAAAATGGAGAATAATAGATATTTGAAAATGTGATATATAAACATTTTATTCGTTTTTACCTTTATCAACTCTTGAGAGTAGACTTATAGGACTTATTTTTTGTAAAATGGGGTGCTTAATCCACTGATGAAAACCTTGATGTCCAATCTTTTACCGTTTAGGAGATCGAGTAAAATGGAGAAAAATAGATATTTGAAAATGTGATATATAAACATTTTATTCGTTTGAACTTTTATCAACTCTTGAGAGTAGACTTATAGGACCTATTTTATGTAAAATGAGGTGCTAAATCCACTGGTTAAAACCGCGATGTCCTATCTTTAACCGTTTAGGAGATTGAGTAAAATGAAGAATAATAGATATTTGAAAATGTGATATATAAACATTTTATTCGTTTGTACCTTGATCAACTCATGAGGGTAGACTTATAGGACCTATTTTATGTAAAATGAGGTGCTAAATCCACTGGTGAAAACCGCGATGTCCTATCATTAACCGTTTAGGAGATCGAGTAAAATGGAGAATATTAGAAATTTGAATATGTGATATATAAACATTTTATTCGTTTTTACCTTTATCAACTCTTGAGAGTAGACTTATAGTACCTATTTTATGTAAAATGAGGTTCTAAATCCACTGGTGAAAACCGCGATGTCCTATCTTTAACCGTTTAGGAGATCGAGTAAAATGGAGAATAATAGATATTTGATAATGTGATATATAAACATTTTATTCGTTTGTATCTTAATCAACTCTTGAGAGTAGACTTATAGGACTTATTTTATGTAAAATATTGTGCTAAATCCACTGGTGAAAACCGCGATGTCCTATCTTTAACCGTTTAGGAGATAGAGTAGAATGGAGAATAATAGATATTTGAAAATGTGATATATAAACAATTTATTCGTTTGTACCTTTATCAACTCTTGAGAGTAGACTTATAGGACTTATTTTATGTAAAATATTGTGCTAAATCCACTGGTGAAAACCGCGATGTCCTATCTTTAACCGTTTAGGAGATCGAGTAAAATGGAGAATAATAGATATTTGAAAATGTGATATATAAACATTTTATTCGTTTTTACCTTTATCAACTCTTGAGAGTAGACTTATAGGTCCTATTTTATGTAAAATGAGGTTCTAAATCCACTGGTGAAAACCGCGATGTCCAATCTTTAACCGTTTAGGAGATGGAGTAAAATGGAGAATAATAGATATTTGAAAATGTGATATATAAACATTTTATTTGTTTGCACTTTTATCAACTCTTGAGAGTAGACTTATAGGACTTATTTTATGTAAAATGAGGTGCTAAATCCACTGGTGAAATCCGCGATGTCCTATCTTTAACCGTTTAGGAGATAGAGTAGAATGGAGAATAATAGATATTTGAAAATGTGATATATAAACAATTTATTCGTTTGTACCTTTATCAAATCTTGAGAGTAGACTTATAGGACTTATTTTATGTAAAATGAGGTGCTAAATCCACTGGTGAAAACCGCGATGTCCTATCTTTAACCGTTTAGGAGATCGAGTAAAATGGAGAATAATAGATATTTGAAAATGTGATATATAAACATTTTATTCGTTTTTACCTTTATCAACTCTTGAGAGTAGTCTTATAGGACCTATTTTATGTAAAATGAGGTTCTAAATCCACTGGTGAAAACCGCGATGTCCAATCTTTAACCGTTTAGGAGATGGAGTAAAATGGAGAATAATAGATATTTGAAAATGTGATATATAAACATTTTATTTGTTTGTACTTTTATCAACTCTTGAGAGTAGACTTATAGGACTTATTTTATGTAAAATGAGGTGCTAAATCCACTGGTGAAATCCGCGATGTCCTATCTTTAACCGTTTAGGAGATCGAGTATAATGGAGAATAATAGATATTTGAAAATGTGATATATAAACATTTTATTCGTTTGTTCCTTTATCAACTCTTGAGAGTAGACTTATAGGACTTATTTTATGTAAAATAAGGTGCTAATTCGACTGGTGAAAACCGCGATGTCCTATCTTTAACCGTTTAGGAGATCGAGTAAAATGGAGAATAATAGATATTTGAAAATGTGATATATAAACATTTTATTCGTTTGTACCTTTATCAACTCTTGAGAGTAGACTTATAGGACTTATTTTATGTAAAATGAGGTGCTAAATCCACTGGTTAAAACCGCGATGTCCTATCTTTAACCGTTTAGGAGATTGAGTAAAATGAAGAATAATAGATATTTGAAAATGTGATATATAAACATTTTATTCGTTTGTACCTTTATCAACTCTTGAGAGTAGACTTATAGGACTTATTATATGTAAAATGAGGTGCTAAATCCACTGGTGAAAACTGCGATGTCCTATCTTTAACCGTTTAGGAGATCGAGTAAAATGGAGAATAATAGATATTTGAAAATGTGATATATATTTTATTCGTTTGTACCTTTATCAACTCTTGAGAGAAGACTTATAGGACTTATTTTATGTAAAATGAGGAGCTAAATCCACTGGTGAAAACCGCGATGTCCTATCTTTAACCGTTTAGGAGATCGAGTAAAATGGAGAATAATAGATATTTGAAAATGTGATATATAAACATTTTATTCGTTTGTACCTTTATCAACTCTTGAGAGTAGACTTATAGGACTTATTTTATGTTAAATGAGGTGCTAAATCCTCTGGTGAAAACCGCGATGTCCTATCTTTAACCGTTTAGGAGATCGAGTAAAATGGATATTAATAGATATTTGAAAATGTGATATATAAACATTTTATTCGTTTGTACCTTTATCAACTTTTGAGAGTAGACTTATAGGACTTATTTTATGTAAAATAAGGTGCTAAATCCACTGGTGAAAACCGCGATGTCCTATCTTTAACCGTTTAGGAGATCGAGTAAAATAGAAAATAATAGATATTTGAAAATGTGATATATAAGAATTTCATTCGTTTGTACCTTTATCAACTCTTGAGAGTAGACTTATAGGACTTATTTAATGTAAAATGAGGTGCTAAATCCATTGGTTAAAACCGCGATGTCCTATCTTTAACCGTTTAGGAGATTGAGTAAAATGGAGAATAATAGATATTTAAAAATGTGATATATAAATATTTTATTCAGTTGTCAAAGAATGACGGCTGTCAAAAATGTCAGCTGTCAAAAAATGACAAATGACAAAAATTAAAAATGTCAAAAATGACAGATGTCAAAATTGACAGCTGTCAAAATATCATTGATGTCAAGAATGACATATGTCTAAAAGTGACAGTTGTTATATAACTAATTTCATATAAAATGGTATGCTAAATTGACTGATAACCGCGATGTCCTATCTTTAACCTTTTAGGAGATCGAGTAAAATGGAGAAGAGATATTTGAAAATGTGATATATAAACACTTTATTCGTTTGTACCTTTATCAACTCTTGAGAGTAGACTTATAGGACTTATTTTATGTAAAATGAGGTGCTAAATCCACTGGTGAAATCCGCGATGTCCTATCTTTAACCGTTTAGGAGATAGAGTAGAATGGAGAATAATAGATATTTGAAAATGTGATATATAAACAATTTATTCGTTTGTACCTTTATCAACTCTTGAGAGTAGACTTATAGGACTTATTTTATGTAAAATATTGTGCTAAATCCACTGGTGAAAACCGCGATGTCCTATCTTTAACCGTTTAGGAGATCGAGTAAAATGGAGAATAATAGATATTTGAAAATGTGATATATAAACATTTTATTCGTTTTTACCTTTATCAACTCTTGAGAGTAGACTTATAGGTCCTATTTTATGTAAAATGAGGTTCTAAATCCACTGGTGAAAACCGCGATGTCCAATCTTTAACCGTTTAGGAGATGGAGTAAAATGGAGAATAATAGATATTTGAAAATGTGATATATAAACATTTTATTTGTTTGCACTTTTATCAACTCTTGAGAGTAGACTTATAGGACTTATTTTATGTAAAATGAGGTGCTAAATCCACTGGTGAAATCCGCGATGTCCTATCTTTAACCGTTTAGGAGATAGAGTAGAATGGAGAATAATAGATATTTGAAAATGTGATATATAAACAATTTATTCGTTTGTACCTTTATCAAATCTTGAGAGTAGACTTATAGGACTTATTTTATGTAAAATGAGGTGCTAAATCCACTGGTGAAAACCGCGATGTCCTATCTTTAACCGTTTAGGAGATCGAGTAAAATGGAGAATAATAGATATTTGAAAATGTGATATATAAACATTTTATTCGTTTTTACCTTTATCAACTCTTGAGAGTAGTCTTATAGGACCTATTTTATGTAAAATGAGGTTCTAAATCCACTGGTGAAAACCGCGATGTCCAATCTTTAACCGTTTAGGAGATGGAGTAAAATGGAGAATAATAGATATTTGAAAATGTGATATATAAACATTTTATTTGTTTGTACTTTTATCAACTCTTGAGAGTAGACTTATAGGACTTATTTTATGTAAAATGAGGTGCTAAATCCACTGGTGAAATCCGCGATGTCCTATCTTTAACCGTTTAGGAGATCGAGTATAATGGAGAATAATAGATATTTGAAAATGTGATATATAAACATTTTATTCGTTTGTTCCTTTATCAACTCTTGAGAGTAGACTTATAGGACTTATTTTATGTAAAATAAGGTGCTAATTCGACTGGTGAAAACCGCGATGTCCTATCTTTAACCGTTTAGGAGATCGAGTAAAATGGAGAATAATAGATATTTGAAAATGTGATATATAAACATTTTATTCGTTTGTACCTTTATCAACTCTTGAGAGTAGACTTATAGGACTTATTTTATGTAAAATGAGGTGCTAAATCCACTGGTTAAAACCGCGATGTCCTATCTTTAACCGTTTAGGAGATTGAGTAAAATGAAGAATAATAGATATTTGAAAATGTGATATATAAACATTTTATTCGTTTGTACCTTTATCAACTCTTGAGAGTAGACTTATAGGACTTATTATATGTAAAATGAGGTGCTAAATCCACTGGTGAAAACTGCGATGTCCTATCTTTAACCGTTTAGGAGATCGAGTAAAATGGAGAATAATAGATATTTGAAAATGTGATATATATTTTATTCGTTTGTACCTTTATCAACTCTTGAGAGAAGACTTATAGGACTTATTTTATGTAAAATGAGGAGCTAAATCCACTGGTGAAAACCGCGATGTCCTATCTTTAACCGTTTAGGAGATCGAGTAAAATGGAGAATAATAGATATTTGAAAATGTGATATATAAACATTTTATTCGTTTGTACCTTTATCAACTCTTGAGAGTAGACTTATAGGACTTATTTTATGTTAAATGAGGTGCTAAATCCTCTGGTGAAAACCGCGATGTCCTATCTTTAACCGTTTAGGAGATCGAGTAAAATGGATATTAATAGATATTTGAAAATGTGATATATAAACATTTTATTCGTTTGTACCTTTATCAACTTTTGAGAGTAGACTTATAGGACTTATTTTATGTAAAATAAGGTGCTAAATCCACTGGTGAAAACCGCGATGTCCTATCTTTAACCGTTTAGGAGATCGAGTAAAATAGAAAATAATAGATATTTGAAAATGTGATATATAAGAATTTCATTCGTTTGTACCTTTATCAACTCTTGAGAGTAGACTTATAGGACTTATTTAATGTAAAATGAGGTGCTAAATCCATTGGTTAAAACCGCGATGTCCTATCTTTAACCGTTTAGGAGATTGAGTAAAATGGAGAATAATAGATATTTAAAAATGTGATATATAAATATTTTATTCAGTTGTCAAAGAATGACGGCTGTCAAAAATGTCAGCTGTCAAAAAATGACAAATGACAAAAATTAAAAATGTCAAAAATGACAGATGTCAAAATTGACAGCTGTCAAAATATCATTGATGTCAAGAATGACATATGTCTAAAAGTGACAGTTGTTATATAACTAATTTCATATAAAATGGTATGCTAAATTGACTGATAACCGCGATGTCCTATCTTTAACCTTTTAGGAGATCGAGTAAAATGGAGAAGAGATATTTGAAAATGTGATATATAAACACTTTATTCGTTTGTACCTTTATCAACTCTTGAGAGTAGACTTATAGGACTTATTTTATGTAAAATGAGGTGCTAAATCCACTGGTGAAATCCGCGATGTCCTATCTTTAACCGTTTAGGAGATCGAGTAAAATGGAGAATAATAGATATTTGAAAATGTGATATATAAACATTTTATTCGTTTTTACCTTTATCAACTCTTGAGAGTAGACTTATAGGACTTATTTTTTGTAAAATGGGGTGCTTAATCCACTGATGAAAACCTTGATGTCCTATCTTTTACCGTTTAGGAGATCGAGTAAAATGGAGAATAATAGATATTTGAAAATGTGATATATTAACATTTTATTCGTTTGTACCTTGATCAACTCATGAGGGTAGACTTATAGGACCTATTTTATGTAAAATGAGGTGCTAAATCCACTGGTGAAAACCGCGATGTCCTATCATTAACCGTTTAGGAGATCGAGTAAAATGGAGAATATTAGTAATTTGAATATGTGATATATAAACATTTTATTCGTTTTTACCTTTATCAACTCTTGAGAGTAGACTTATAGTACCTATTTTATGTAAAATGAGGTTCTAAATCCACTGGTGAAAACCGCGATGTCCTATCTTTAACCGTTTAGGAGATCGAGTAAAATGGAGAATAATAGATATTTGATAATGTGATATATAAACATTTTATTCGTTTGTATCTTAATCAACTCTTGAGAGTAGACTTATAGGACTTATTTTATGTAAAATGAGGTGCTAAATCCACTGGTGAAAACCGCGATGTCCTATCTTTAACCGTTTAGGAGATCGAGTAAAATGGAGAATAATAGATATTTGAAAATGTGATATATAAACATTTTATTCGTTTTTACCTTTATCAACTCTTGAGAGTAGACTTATAGGACCTATTTTATGTAAAATGAGGTTCTAAATCCACTGGTTAAAACCGCGATGTCCAATCTTTAACCGTTTAGGAGATGGAGTAAAATGGAGAATAATAGATATTTGAAAATGTGATATATAAACATTTTATTTGTTTGCACTTTTATCAACTCTTGAGAGTAGACTTATAGGACTTATTTTATGTAAAATAAGGTGCTAAATCCACTGGTGAAATCCGCGATGTCCTATCTTTAACCGTTTAGGAGATAGAGTAGAATGGAGAATAATAGATATTTGAAAATGTGATATATAAACATTTTATTTGTTTGCACTTTTATCAACTCTTGAGAGTAGACTTATAGGACTTATTTTATGTAAAATAAGGTGCTAAATCCACTGGTGAAATCCGCGATGTCCTATCTTTAACCGTTTAGGAGATAGAGTAGAATGGAGAATAATAGATATTTGAAAATGTGATATATAAACAATTTATTCGTTTGTACCTTTATCAACTCTTGAGAGTAGACTTATAGGACTTATTTTATGTAAAATGAGGTGCTAAATCCACTGGTGAAAACCGCGATGTCCTATCTTTAACCGTTTAGGAGATCGAGTAAAATGGAGAATAATAGATATTTGAAAATGTGATATTTAAACATTTTATTCGTTTTTACCTTTATCAACTCTTGAGAGTAGACTTATAGGACCTATTTTATGTAAAATGAGGTTCTAAATCCACTGGTGAAAACCGCGATGTCCAATCTTTAACCGTTTAGGAGATGGAGTAAAATGGAGAATAATAGATATTTGAAAATGTGATATATAAACATTTTATTTGTTTGTACTTTTATCAACTCTTGAGAGTAGACTTATAGGACTTATTTTATGTAAAATGAGGTGCTAAATCCACTGGTGAAATCCGCGATGTCCTATCTTTAACCGTTTAGGAGATCGAGTATAATGGAGAATAATAGATATTTGAAAAAGTGATATATAAACATTTTATTCGTTTGTTCCTTTATCAACTCTTGAGAGTAGACTTATAGGACTTATTTTATGTAAAATAAGGTGCTAAATCGACTGGTGAAAACCGCGATGTCCTATCTTTAACCGTTTAGGAGATCGAGTAAAATGGAGAATAATAGATATTTGAAAATGTGATATATAAACATTTTATTCGTTTGTACCTTTATCAACTCTTGAGAGTAGACTTATAGGACTTATTTTATGTTAAATGAGGTGCTAAATCCTCTGGTGAAAACCGCGATATCCTATCTTTAACCGTTTAGGAGATCGAGTAAAATGGATATTAATAGATATTTGAAAATGTGATATATAAACATTTTATTCGTTTGTACCTTTATCAACTTTTGAGAGTAGACTTATAGGACTTATTTTATGTAAAATAAGGTGCTAAATCCACTGATGAAAACCGCGATGTCCTATCTTTAACCGTTTAGGAGATCGAGTAAAATAGAAAATAATAGATATTTGAAAATGTGATATATAAGAATTTCATTCGTTTGTACCTTTATCAACTCTTGAGAGTAGACTTATAGGACTTATTTTATGTAAAATGAGGTGCTAAATCCATTGGTTAAAACCGCGATGTCCTATCTTTAACCGTTTAGGAGATTGAGTAAAATGGAGAATAATAGATATTTAAAAATGTGATATATAAATATTTTATTCAGTTGTCAAAGAATGACGGCTGTCAAAAATGTCAGCTGTCAAAAATGACAGATGTAAAAAAATGACAAATGACAAAAATTAAAAATGTCAAAAATGACAGATGTCAAAATTGACAGATGTCAAAAAATGACAGATGTCAAAAAATGACAAATGACAAAAATTAAAAATGTCAAAAATGACAGATGTCAAAATTGACAGCTGTCAAAAAATCATTGATGTCAAGAATGACATATGTCTAAAAGTGACAGTTGTTATATAACTAATTTCATATAAAATGGTATGCTAAATTGACTGATAACCGCGATGTCCTATCTTTAACCTTTTAGGAGATCGAGTAAAATGGAGAAGAGATATTTGAAAATGTGATATATAAACATTTTATTCGTTTTTACCTTTATCAACTCTTGAGAGTAGACTTATAGGACTTATTTTTTGTAAAATGGGGTGCTTAATCCACTGATGAAAACCTTGATGTCCTATCTTTTACCGTTTAGGAGATCGAGTAAAATGGAGAATAATAGATATTTGAAAATGTGATATATTAACATTTTATTCGTTTGTACCTTGATCAACTCATGAGGGTAGACTTATAGGACCTATTTTATGTAAAATGAGGTGCTAAATCCACTGGTGAAAACCGCGATGTCCTATCATTAACCGTTTAGGAGATCGAGTAAAATGGAGAATATTAGAAATTTGAAAATGTGATATATAAACATTTTATTCGTTTTTACCTTTATCAACTCTTGAGAGTAGACTTATAGGACCTATTTTATGTAAAATGAGGTTCTAAATCCACTGGTGAAAACCGCGATGTCCAATCTTTAACCGTTTAGGAGATCGAGTAAAATGGAGAATAATAGATATTTGAAAATGTGATATATAAACATTTTATTCGTTTTTACCTTTATCAACTCTTGAGAGTAGACTTATAGGACCTATTTTATGTAAAATGAGGTTCTAAATCCACTGGTGAAAACCGCGATGTCCAATCTTTAACCGTTTAGGAGATGGAGTAAAATGGAGAATAATAGATATTTGAAAATGTGATATATAAACATTTTATTTGTTTGCACTTTTATCAACTCTTGAGAGTAGACTTATAGGACTTATTTTATGTAAAATAAGGTGCTAAATCCACTGGTGAAATCCGCGATGTCCTATCTTTAACCGTTTAGGAGATAGAGTAGAATGGAGAATAATAGATATTTGAAAATGTGATATATAAACAATTTATTCGTTTGTACCTTTATCAACTCTTGAGAGTAGACTTATAGGACTTATTTTATGTAAAATGAGGTGCTAAATCCACTGGTGAAAACCGCGATGTCCTATCTTTAACCGTTTAGGAGATCGAGTAAAATGGAGAATAATAGATATTTGAAAATGTGATATATAAACATTTTATTTGTTTGCACTTTTATCAACTCTTGAGAGTAGACTTATAGGACTTATTTTATGTAAAATAAGGTGCTAAATCCACTGGTGAAATCCGCGATGTCCTATCTTTAACCGTTTAGGAGATAGAGTAGAATGGAGAATAATAGATATTTGAAAATGTGATATATAAACATTTTATTCGTTTGTATCTTAATCAACTCTTGAGAGTAGACTTATAGGACTTATTTTATGTAAAATGAGGTGCTAAATCCACTGGTGAAAACCGCGATGTCCTATCTTTAACCGTTTAGGAGATCGAGTAAAATGGAGAATAATAGATATTTGAAAATGTGATATATAAACATTTTATTCGTTTTTACCTTTATCAACTCTTGAGAGTAGACTTATAGGACCTATTTTATGTAAAATGAGGTTCTAAATCCACTGGTGAAAACCGCGATGTCCAATCTTTAACCGTTTAGGAGATGGAGTAAAATGGAGAATAATAGATATTTGAAAATGTGATATATAAACATTTTATTTGTTTGCACTTTTATCAACTCTTGAGAGTAGACTTATAGGACTTATTTTATGTAAAATAAGGTGCTAAATCCACTGGTGAAATCCGCGATGTCCTATCTTTAACCGTTTAGGAGATAGAGTAGAATGGAGAATAATAGATATTTGAAAATGTGATATATAAACAATTTATTCGTTTGTACCTTTATCAACTCTTGAGAGTAGACTTATAGGACTTATTTTATGTAAAATGAGGTGCTAAATCCACTGGTGAAAACCGCGATGTCCTATCTTTAACCGTTTAGGAGATCGAGTAAAATATATATTAATAGATATTTGAAAATGTGATATATAAACATTTTATTCGTTTGTACCTTTATCAACTTTTGAGAGTAGACTTATAGGACTTATTTTATGTAAAATAAGGTGCTAAATCCACTGATGAAAACCGCGATGTCCTATCTTTAACCGTTTAGGATATCGAGTAAAATAGAAAATAATAGATATTTGAAAATGTGATATATAAGAATTTCATTCGTTTGTACCTTTATCAACTCTTGAGAGTAGACTTATTGGACTTATTTTATGTAAAATGAGGTGCTAAATCCATTGGTTAAAACCGCGATGTCCTATCTTTAACCGTTTAGGAGATTGAGTAAAATGGAGAATAATAGATATTTAAAAATGTGATATATAAATATTTTATTCAGTTGTCAAAGAATGACGGCTGTCAAAAATGTCAGCTGTCAAAAATGACAGATGTCAAAAAATGACAAATGACAAAAATTAAAAATGTCAAAAATGACAGATGTCAAAATTGACAGATGTCATAAAATGACAGATGTCAAAAAATGACAAATGTCAAGAATGACAAATGTCAAGAGTGACAGATGTCAAGAATGACAGATGTCAAAATTGACAGATGTCAAAAAATGACAAATGTCAAGAATGACAAATGTCAAAAATGACAGATGTCAAAATTGACAGATGTCAAAAAATGACAGATGTCAAAAATGACAAATGTCAAGAATGACAGATGTCAAGAGTGACAGATATCAAGAATGACAGATGTCAAGAGTGACAGATGTCAAGAGTGACAGATGTCAAGAATAACAGAGTTCAAAAAATGACAAATGTCAAGATTGACAACTGTCAAAAAATGACAGATGTCAAAATTGACAGCTGTCAAAAAATCATTGATGTCAAGAATGACATATGTCTAAAAGTGACATTTGTTATATAACTAATTTCATATAAAATAGTATGCTAAATTGACTGATAACCGCGATGTCCTATCTTTAACCTTTTAGGAGATCGAGTAAAATGGAGAAGAGATATTTGAAAATGTGATATATAAACATTTTATTCGTTTTTACCTTTATCAACTCTTGAGAGTAGACTTATAGGACTTATTTTTTGTAAAATGGGGTGCTTAATCCACTGATGAAAACCTTGATGTCCTATCAGTAGAAGGAAATGGTCATTACTGCTGTAAATCCAACCCCTAGCGCCAATCCCTACCCCTATAAAAAAACAGCCCCTATAAAAAAGTTTCCCCTGTTGAAGATCTACCCCTGTGTAAAAAAAAATTCGCCAAAAAGGCTGTTATTTTTGAAAATAAAGTTTAAGCAATCTGTAATAGATGGCGTTATTAGTTAAATACTGAAAATAATATTTGCAAAGGTTAAATGAATATCAATTAATATGACACGTGTAGGTATAGGAAATGCACTTGCAATTATAAAAAAATACCGTTATTCAGATGTTAAATGAATATCAAATTAAATGATGCTCACTACACGTGTGCATTCGTCATCTTATTTACGTATGTATAGACAATTGTGAGAATTTACATGTATTAGATGACGACACATTACATAACTGTGGCACGGAATATTAAGTGTCGGCATCCGATCCTCACCTTGAAAGCGAAAGTTGTTCTCTAATTATTGTTTTCGTCTAAAGAAACACTTTTCTATTGCTTCAATGAACTTTAATCAAAACAAACATATGGAATTAATAAATTTTACTTTTGATGTTAATGAATCACATTATGTTTGTAATTAAATATATAATAAAAATACACATATACTATAAATAAATATTATCTAATAAATAACATACATAAGATTTGTTTTAACAAAATTTAAAGTGTCTTTGTAATCTTCAATATGTAGCGAAACTTGTTCCAAATTCGAATTCGGTTCATCTCTTCCCTCTTTCATTTTTCCATCGATTGTGTTTATCAAAAACATAAATATTCCTTTGTGATAATCATTCTCACATACATTGAAAATGAATGAATTATCGTATGCCATTAATTTTTTTAATAGTGGAATATTTGTATAGAAAATTGCATCACAATACAATTTTTCTAAGAAGTGCTTCATAGTGTAATAATTGGCGAATATGTTGTTAATATTCAAATTTTCACATATTCTTTTAAAATTTGTCTCATCCAATGAATCGGAACAAATGATTAAGCAGTAATATAATAAATGTTGTGGGTTCATTTGTTCAAGACGTGAAACACTCTCCTCATCCATTTGAAATTCATTTGGATTTGAGACAAATTTCACCAAATCTTTGAATTCAATATTTTCTTTATTTTCAAAATAATACGTTAAATTGGCCACTAGCTTATCACACAATAATTTGTTATTAAAACATGTTTTTATAGTTTCACTATTTAAAGAGGTGAATATACCGACACGAAAGATTCGCCATGGAACAAAAATTTCGTTTAACAAATCCGAAACTGGCGTATCAGGATCGTTTAGATTCGAATAAATGTAATTCTCAGACGTCACTATGTAATTGCGAATTTGATCAAAATCGAACTGACTAAATTCACTTAACCAAGCATCAACGCTTTCTGCCATTTTTCACCCGTTCTTTTTACAATTAAAAAGACTAATCTACTGATTTTTAAAGACTGCTCTTCTTTCATCTCTAGCCCTCTTATATACCTGTGTCCTGCAAGAATAAGGGGGGTTGTGGTATCTCGGGGTGTAACAGAGCAACATAAACACAATTTAAAAATATAATTTAAATTTATTTATTTACCATACATTATATAATAATTTATTTGGAACTGATGCTGGCTAATGTAGAAACGAAACGATGTTCAGACTAAGATAGACGATGTAGAACACTTTTGTATTTTTGTAATCTAATAAGAACACGAGGGTTCTTATGATCATTGCATTATAATTTTTTTATAATTCAAGGTGACCAAATGGATATAAACACAATTTAAAAATACGATATAGACTTTTTTATTTACATACATTTATTTACATTGTAATGTGATAAATGTTGTTGTGTATCGTCGTTGGGGCTTGGAACTGGAGCCAATGTCGAAGTACTGGAAGTGGAACTAAAGCTGGATGCTGGACGATGTAGAAACGAACAAACGATGTTCAGACTTTGATAGACGGAATGTCTAGCTCCAACGATGTATAACACTTTTATAACACTTTATTACTGTAAGAACACGAGGGTTCTGTTGATGATTGAATTATAAGTTCTTTTATAATCCAAGGGAGAGTTTAGGATATTATTGATAATCACAACTCAAGGTGTTTCAGATTTATAACAAGTTTATTAACACGTATAAAATACATACACATATAAAATTTAAAAATATAAAAATACAATATACAATTTAAAAATACAAAATACAAAATATAAATACATTTCAATACATTTGCGGTCTGCTGCTGCCCCTTTGATCTGAAACAGAAATAAAAAATTAAGATAAGAAAATATTTTAATTATCAATATAAATGTACTTACATCAGGTTGTCTCCGTCACGCCTCTTCTAAATTGCGACGGTCTGCTGCTGCCCCTTCGATCTGAAACAGAAATAAAAAAATTAACATAAGAAGATGTTTTAATTATCAATATAAATGTACTTACATCATCATCTGCCCCTTCCCACTCCTGTCTCTCTCGTTCCCGTTCCTCCTCCAACCGCCGCTCTTCTTCTTCCCGTCGCTGCTGTTCCTCGACTTCTCTGGCGGCCGGACACACCAGGGAGTGCATGCCGAATCCCGAATCCCAATAAAAGATTCGTAATCTTTTGCCGCAGGGGCAGTCTTTTTCTCTGCTATTTAAACGTTCTTTTATGCGGTCTTGCACGCACCCCTCCTCAAAGAGACTTAATTTCCACCGGAAGCTGACTTCAATTTTGGTGAAGGTCCTGTTCGCAGGCTCTTCCCTCACCACGACAGAAGAGGTCAGTTGGAAACCGCTATTCCAACCGCACACGAAGAAAGATTCGCCACAACGAAAACATTCACGCCGATAATTGTTTATCGCGTCTTTAATTTTTTCGCGGGCATTTAATTCTTCGTGCTCATTTAACTCTTCCGTGAAATCAACTTCGAACACGGACACATCCGGACCGGCATGCACGACTTTAACGGTTGAAGGGAAAACCGACATGTTTTTTTTATAGTAGGATTAGCAAATTGTACTATTTTTAAAACGCCAACTCTCGCTATATATAAGATTGATTTCTGAATATTTAATTTCCATCTCTACACAAATATTTCCAGACGTGTAAGTAATAGCAATTTAATAATTGAAAACAATTACCTTTGTTGTTTTATGAGAGTGTGCATGTTTAATTGATCACAAAGTGCATCCAATAAATTTTCTATTATATTAATAATGCATGTACACGTGTGGGGAAATACAATTTTCAAATTGAAAAACAAATCCTTTTGTTGTTTCAAGAATATGTAATATTTAATTAATTCTGAATCTCGCGGAAAGTTACACAGATTATCAATAATATTTGTACACGTGTAGGTATAGGTAATTGCAATATGTACACAAATATTTCCATACGTGTAAGTAATAGCAATTTAATAATTGAAAACAATTGCTTTTGTTGTTTTATGAGAGTGTGCATATTTAATTGATCACAAAGTGCATCAAATAAATCTTCTATTATATCAATAATTCATGTACACGAGTAGGGAAATACAATTTTCAAATTGAAAAACAAATCCTTTTGTTGTATCAAGAATATGTAATATTTAATTAATTCTAAATCTCACGGAAAGTTACACAGATTATCAATAATATTTGTACACGTGTTGGTATAGGTAATTGCAATATGTTAATTTGAAAAAAATGCAAATGTTTTTCAAGAAGATAATTTATTTGTAAATAATAAAGCAGATTGTTTTTATTTATGAATTAATTTCACTACACATAAACTGGGTACTTTACAAAAAAAATTACACGAACCGTATTCTTCACAGTATTTGTTGCGTCTTTTATATTAATTATATCATTTTTTTTCAATTTTTTTCCAATAATAGAAGGTACATGTACTCCATTAACATAAATATGAAATTTATTAATATCTTCACTAATTTTCACCAATAATAATTCACACTCAGCAATATGTATTATATATTTGTAACCGCCCGTGCTTAATCTAAGAAAATTTTTTACAGGCTCCTTATTTGGACCAATATTTAAGTTTATAATAAAATGCCCCTCAAGAGAGCGTAATTTTTTTTCAAAATCTTGTTTTAAACTATTTATTTCATTTGATATTAAAGAAGTTTTCGTGGAGTTTTTAGTGAATTCCGAAGCTAATTTATTATTAAAATCAGATTCTAATTTTTGAATTTGACTCAAAAGATTGCCGGCAGGACTTAATGATTGCAATTTCTGTTCGAATTCATATCTTAGTAAATCAAGTTTTTTCGTTATTAGGCTGTCAATTTGTTGAGCTATATTAGAAGTTGTTGACACATTTTGTTTATTGGGGAGTGATTTTCTATGATCATTAAGATATTTCCTTACTATATGCCGTCCGAACTTGTCGAGCGTCATGTTAAAAATGAATTGAGATAAATAAAAATCTATATTTAAGTAAATAATCTGATTTTATTTGTTTATATTTGAGAACCAATTTTTACATAGTTTAACATTTTGCATTGAACAATTTAAATTATTAAATAAATGTTTTCCACAGTGGAATAAATTTATATTACCATTTTTAAGACTATTTAAAGATGGACAGTTAATATCTTCTAAATTAATTATAATATTTTTTACGTAATCACTCAATATGGTCTTTTTGACTAATCCTTTCACATAAATAATTTTATCACTTGGGATGTGCGTCGCCAGAAATGATCCAATATCTTCAAAATTAATTTCAGGATTTTTGGTGTTCCACTCTATTCCATGTAATGTTTTTGTCAAAAAAAAATTATGGGCTCGTTCTTTGTCGGACAAATCATAGTTTTTTATTGGCATTTTGACAAATTGATGAATAAGTTCGTCATTGTCTGTTATAATTGAGATTTCTTTTATATAAAACGGATGTGTCTTTTTATATTCAAAACCTTGAATATCTACAAAATACATCTTGATCACAAAAAAAATATTCAAAACTGAGTACTAAAGAAAGGCCACCCAATTATATATATATATATATATATGTCATAATTTAAAACAACGTAAGCTGTTTACGCTTAGTATTTGTAAATTGCACCGTAAATTAAATGATCTCACAAAGAAATTAAATATTCATGAAAATATAAATATGTATAATAAATATTAGCATTCAATCGACTAATTTTTAATGCACGTGTCTTCAATAATGACATAATAGAAACAAGTTACAAAGTATGTATTGTTTTGAATAAAAAACATAATTTTAGGGGAATATATATATATAGGTAACAACTGCACACGTATTCTGCAGTTTGAAATTGCTGTTTCTAAGCCAATAAATCCGAAATATGAGCGCCCAATTATTTGTTGATGGTGTTTGTTGCTGTTTTAAAACTACTGTTTTAAAACAACTAGCAAGAGAATATCCGGTAAATTTTGGTAAGTTAAACAGATTTTTATTTGATTGATTTTATTATCATCTAAACATATTCTTTAGTGGACTATGATGAAGACACAAAAAGGCACGACTTCCTTCATCCATTAAATCCAATAACTACACTGGCATATCTAATGTATTCGCAAAAAAATAGAACTCAAGCTGGTATATTCGATCGATCCTCCTTTGCTGTCATTATATACTATATGATTCATAATTTATTTGCCGGTTTTAACCAACACGAATTACAAATTGACACAATTTTTTCTCAAATGGCGGAATTGGGTCTGTTAGACGATAAAAAATCAAAAATTTTAATAATTCTACCTATGAAAGAAAATTACGAGCTTATTTTGAACATGATGATCAAACGTAATAATGGTCTTGACATATTAACCATTGAATATATTGAAAAACAACACATTATGTTTGAGTGTTTTGCAAAATATTTTAAACTTCCTACTGTGACTGTCGATCATAGGAATATCGAGTCGTCCATTAATCAAATTTACAATACCGCAAAATTCTTATACCTTCCTCAAATATTTTCGAATGTCAAATTATTTAAAAATTATGTGTGCGATAGCGGATATGACTTAAAAGTAAAAGAAGAATATATATGTAAAAAAAATGAAAAAATTTTGATTTTTTATAAAGAAAGAGTTGTAATTCCTTTAAATTACTGCGGAATAATAATTGCCAGATCTTCAACTAATTTGTTAGGTGTTTTGAGAAGCGGATTGGTAGACCCAACATACAATGGAGAACTCAGCAGTGTGTTCATTGCAGATTCAGATTGTACATTGACAGAAGGACAAAGATTCGCTCAAATTGTCATTTTACCAACCGCTCAATTGAAGACATCTATAACACCTACAGAAGTGCTACCAAATATTTTGAGAAAAGCTTTAAATTATGGCTCAAGTGGAAAATAATAAAATAATGGGAATATGTTATATCAACTATTATGAATTTATTAAATTCATATTATATTATACCTACATATTGAAAACAAATATAAAATAAAATATGATATAAACAACTGTCTTTGTTTAATTCGAAAACCCCCCTATTGCTGACAAATAGGCTCGTACGTATATATATATCCAATATACACCTATATAATGTGATGTTAAGATCTAAATCTTTACAGAAATAAAAATGAATACGATAAGCGAGTTAAGTTCACAAACTATAAAGTTGATATTTCAAATTATTCCTCTTATAAGAATTAAAGAAGAATGTGAGAAATACATAAAAAAAGTTCAATGTGTGATAAATTTAATAAACCGATTTTTAAAAGTGAATTCAAGTGAATACATCAAAAGCACCGAAAATGCAAGTAAAATTGAAACAAACCTAGGGATATTAAAGGAACAACTTGAGACATTGAAGAATATTTTCATTGAAAAAAAGGGTGGAGGCGATGTATCAAAAAGTAATGGAAGACTAATATGGAAAGACCTTAAATCTATTTTTAAAAGTAGAATGTTAACCGGAATGGTAATAAATATATCATATAAAGACCCAAAATTATTTCTAAATAAGGCGTATCGCAGTGTTCAAATTAAAATTAAGAAAATATTAAAAAAAACTCCGGTGAAAGTGAACTTTGTCTTTTTGGGCAAATTTGTACTGCCTAGTACCGGAAAACAAGAGGTAAAATCATTTATGGTAGAAAATCATCTAATTGATAAAAATTCGGATTTCAAAACTATATATCAAACTATTGCAACAAAAATTTTAAATAATCTCGACGATTTTCAACAAAAAGAGAGCGGATGGGCGATAGAAAGTATAATTGGTTTAAAGGTAAATATTAATAAATATGAACCCATTTGTTTAGGACAATCTACTTATATTGAATTAAGTAACTTTTTAAAAAGAAAAAAAGCCATCATAAATGTTCATAATAACGACTCTCTATGTTTTTTATATAGTATTTTAGCAGCAAAATTTCCCAACACGAATAATGCCAATAGAGTTTCCTCCTATAAACATAAATTAAAATATTTAAACTATAAAGATTTTACCTTCCCCTTTACATTTGATCAAATACCAAAATTTGAAAAAAAAATAACCTTCGAATAAATGTATACATGTATAAAAAAAAGAAGGTATACCCGATTATTATATCAAGAAATAATTCGGTCTTAAACAAAACAATACACCTCTTAGCCTTAACAAAAAAAGTCGATTATGATTACAATTTTCCCAATAAATCAAAGAAAGTATATCATTTTTGTTTAATAAAAGACCTTTCTCGTTTAATATCTAATCAAAGATTCAGTAGTAAACGATCTAAAATACATGTTTGCGACATTTGTTTAAATTGTTTTTTAAATAATTCTAAATATCAACAACACATAGAAATATGTTCTCAATATAATGATTGTAAAACCACTTTACCCGATGAAAATAATTCTACACTCAAATTTAAAAATTTCCAATTTCAACAATTACAACCTTTTGTAGTTTATGCAGACTTTGAGAGTATATTGGAGAAAAATATTGTAGAGGAAGACATTTTACAAAATCACCGCCCCTATAGTGTGGCCTTTTATTTTAAATGTTCATATGACGAGAACCTATCCAGATTTAAATTATATAGAGGATTTGATTGTCCCCGCTGGTTTGTTAAAGAAATGGCGGCATTGTCCTATGAAATCGATAAAATAGTTAAAACGCCCAAAGCTTTATTTTTAACAACACATCAAGAATACGAATTTAAGCATTGTAATATATGTCACATTTGTAAGGAAGCTATTAAAGAAAATGAGGTTAAAGTAAAAGATCATAACCATTTCAATGGAGAATACAATGGTCCCTCACATCAATTGTGTAACCTAAAATATAAAAAACAAAAATATTTACCAATCATTATTCACAATAGTTCCAATTATGATACACACTTTTTTATTCAAGAATTAGCGGAATATGATAAAGGCGGCGTCACACTAATTCCAAGTTCAACTGAGAAATACATATCATTTCAAAAATATGTAATGAATAGTAGCATTTCCCTAAGATTTTTAGATTCCTTCAAATTTTTGCCTGAAAGCTTGGACAACCTATCAAAAAATTTGGAAAATGAGAGAAAAATTATTACAAAGTCTTTTGTACAGAACGAGGATGAATTTAAATTAGTTTGTAAAAAGGGAGTATTTTGTTATGACTACATAGACAATATTGACAAACTTGATGACACCGTATTGCCCAGAATTGAATTATTCTATTCTCAATTATATGATAAGAATATTAGCGACGATGAATATAATCACGCATTAAATGTGTGGAATAAAATGAAAATAAAAAATTTGGGGGAATATATGGATTTATATCTAAAAACCGATACCTTATTGTTAGCCGATGTGTTTGAAAATTATAGAAAAACAAGCTTAAAAACATATGGATTAGACCCCGTACACTATTTGACAAACGCCTCATTTTCCTTTGACGCAATGCTCAAATATACGAAAATTCAATTAGAACTCATTGTTGATACCGATATGTATAACATGATTGAGAAAAGTTTACGAGGGGGATTAGTTCAAAGTAATTGTAAATATTCAGAGGCAAACAACAAATATATGCAAAATTATAATCCCGAAATTGAATCTACATATTTATTTTACGGTGATTTTGTTAATTTATACGGATATGTAATGACAAAACCGCTACCATACGGAGGATTTCAATGGGTGGACCCAACGTTAATAAATCTAAAAGAGTTACCAGATGAGGATTCACCATTTGGATATATTTTCGAAGTGGACATAGAGACGCCACAACAAATGTTTGATGAACACAAAGATTTACCTTTTTGTCCCGAACACGCAATTCCCCCAAACGGAAAAGAGAAAAAGTTAATAACAAGTCTTTATCCAAAGAAAAAGTATGTAATTCATCATGCATATTTAAGACAATGTTTAGAAAACAATCTAAGAGTTACTAATATTCATAGAGTTATAAAATTCAATCAATCAAGATGGATGAAAGAATTTATTGAATTAAATAGCGAGTTAAGACGGAATGCGAATAGCACTTTTGAAAAGAATTATTATAAAAACTGTACCAACTGTTTATACGGCAAATCAATACAGTCTGTTAGAAAGTATAGGGACATAAAATTGGCAACGTCTTGGGAGGGACATTTCGGGTGTCATAGGTATATTGCAATGCCGCATTTTAAACGCTCTACAATATTTTCTGAAAATTTTGTTGCAATAGAATTGAACAAACTTGAAGTTAAATTAGATAAGCCTATTTATGTTGGTTTTGCAATATTAGATATTGCAAAGGAAACACTATATAATTTTCATTATAACTTCGTTCGAGAAAATTACGGGGATTTGGCAAAATTATTATACACCGATACTGATAGCCTTATTTATGAGATAAAACATATTGATATTTATGAAGAAATGAAGAAAAATATTCATTTATTTGATACATCATCGTATGACAAAAATAACCTGTTCAATATTCCAATAACAAAAAAAATTCCTGGAAAACTGAAGGACGAATTAAATGGGAAGATTATGACTCATTTCGTATCCCTAAGAAGCAAAATGTATAGTTATAAAATTGATGGAGAATATGGAGAACATAAAAAAATCAAGGGTATTAAAGCCCAAAGTGTAAAGACAATTACTTTCGATGATTATTTAAAGGCTCTATTTAATGATCAAAGTATTAATGTTAATGAAAAACATATTAGATCGAAAAAACATAAAATTTATACAATAACAAGATCTAAAATTGCACTATGTGCACAAGACGATAAACGATATTTATTGGACAATAAAATTGACACTTTACCTTGGGGGTACCACGTGGATAACTCGGTGAGTAATAACTATTAGAATAATTAGTGGGGTATATATATTCTAGCATTTTCTTCTTTGAATTACAGTAGGTTTTGGTGTTTCTTACATTAACAACAACAACATATAATACACATATACCATTTGGTCTTAATCATCATGGCAAGCAACAACAATCTTGTCGATTTGTTAAACGGTGTTGAAAAATCATGGATAAAACTAAGTGATCTGGAAATTGGGAAGAAATACACAATTACCGGTAAGACATCTATAATGTTTTCGTAACTACACATACATTTAGAGCTAAAAAAAATTTGAATTTTAGCATTTCGATCGCAAAAAATGAAATTTGGTAACACTTTGGTGGTTACATTAGATGACAACACCGACGTTTTGTTTCCCAAGAGATATGCCCAAAAACTTGGAAATCAAACAAACACATTGAATAAAAACATTCTGGAGCAGCATATTTCATTTATTGTTGAAAATCCCGATGAGGAAGACGGGTATTTGAAATTAAAATTTGTTAGTGAATAAGTATACACATATGTATTTTACATAATATACATGAACTAATAAATGTACTTATTTCAAATAAAATATAAAAGATATTGAATAACCATATATAACACAATTGTATTATTTAAAAATTCATTTTAAATCAATTTGTACACTATGCATGTTAAAAAACAACCAATTACACTTTCCATTCAGAAACACAATGTTCTTGAGTTGACCAATAACAGTACTCGTCATTCTAGTTTATTTCCAACAGAACAAGTTAAAATGATTGTGGTGGGGAAGAGCGGTTGCGGAAAGTCAAACCTTGTTATTAATCTATTAGAACATGAAAATGGATTAAAATTTGAAAATGTGTATATTTTTTCAAAAACCCTCTTTCAACCACTGTACAGATATTTGGCGAAATTAATAGAATCAATCAAAGGTATGGGATATTATGAATATTCAGAACATGACGAAATAATTAAGCCTCTTGAAGCGAAACAAAACTCTGTTTTTATATTTGACGATATTGTGTGTGAAAATCAAAGCCCCATTAAACAATATTTTTCTATGGGACGCCATAAATTAATTGATTGCATATATTTAACACAGAGTTATGCACACACGTGTAAACACCTATTAAGAGAGAATGCCAACTTTTTAATAATATTTCCTTGTGATCGAAGAAGTCTTGAACATATATACAATGATCATGTAAATACAGACATGTCTTTTAAGCAATTTTTAAATATATGTCATTTTTGTTGGCAAGATAAATATGATTTTTTAGTTATTTCAAAGGAAAACGATTTAAATAATGGACGGTATAGAAGGGGTTTTGACAATTATATACAAATATAATAAAAAAAACGACGGTTATAAATAGATAAGTTGTTTTGCAGTACTGTTATTATTTAATTTTCCGCTTTAGTGATTGTATCGTTTTATTCATAAATATGGATAAAAAATTAACAAAAAAGCTAATTAAAGCTCGTAAAAGTGTAAAACGAAAATTTGATTTAATTAAATCTCAACGACAGGATGCTGAAACTTTTTTAGAATCAAAATATCAGCCTCTTAAGAAAATTTTAAAGGAGTCATTTGATCCTAAAACAATAAAATTAGAGGATGCTGTCAAGAAAGAAAGCGACACATATGCTGACGAATATAATATCAAGAAAGATCGCTCCTATAAATTTAGACCTAGCGATTTTCGAACGCTTTACATTGACGAGCCAAACGACAGCACAAATAATTTAGATAATACAACTATAAACGATGAGCACGACGACGCGGTATTCGATGCACCGACCAAACCGAGACGAAGGTCATCTATGATGAGGACAACTCAAGCGGAGTCGTTAGATAGGAAAGCCCCCCTCGCCGACATCGCTAACATATCTGTGGTGTCACCATCAACACATTCATCAGAGCCTTCGAAAAATATATTAAAGGAAACATCATTCTTAGACCAAACAATGGAAAAAACATTTGAGCACATCCCCGATGATGAAAGTTATATTTACGATGAACCACAACTGCAGACATCACCCGACACGGTACTTAAATCACCCGAGCTGGAACAAATGACGCAAGGAGGGCTTGATGAATATTTCGAACAATTTGATCACGAATTACCTAGACATTATTTGATGGAAAGAATAAAAGATGTCAAAAACGAATATGATACTCATTACGTTCGACATGACAGAGTTTTAGAAAAACTCACTTTCGGTGATAGTGTTATGACTTTTAAAGGTAAAGATATTATAGTCAAAGATAAAATTTTTGATGGAACGGAAGGTTTATATGAATTGATATTTAAAACAAAACCTAAAAATGCATTGATTACAAACAAAGATAGGGAAGCCTTTGCAGAGTTAATACTCCTGACTAATGCAAATAAAAGAAATTTTCAAGCGAATGAACAAGTTAGTGGAAATCGAGGTGAAAAATATGTAAATACTATTAAGCCAATAATGACTTCGATCGCCACCGCAGAATTCGATAAGAATTTCCCACGCCCATCGATGCCTAGAATCTCTAGTGTGAGTGGAATTGCTCATCGGTTACGTCCTCCACATTTACGTGAGAAAAAAGGTGGGGGAATAAAAAGCAAAAGTATTTCGCTAAATAATATAATAAACGATAAATCTCAAGCAATTATGTCATATAATACTAATAGACCCCAATATGTCTATTTTAATGATGTAAATGAATTAGTTGACAGATTAAAATTATTAATTGCAAGTAAACAAAGTGGAAACAACGGCATAATCGAGAACGAAATAGAATCGATATTTGAGGAATTGCGTGAGGCTAAAGTCATTGCATAATATTATTTATAATAATAATAGCTAAAACAGAATGAACAATAAAAAAAATATAATACAAGATGTTAAAAGAGACGTTGTCTTGGAAATTCACAAACCGGCCCGTAAAAATTTTACAAGGAGACAGGTGATCATGAGGGGCATTCGAGATCTTTATCAAATTGATTTAATTGAAATGAGACCATATTCGAAAATTAATAAAGGACTAAATTATATATTGGTGGTTATTGATACGTTTAGTAAATATGTATGGGCGCGAGGTGTTAAAACAAAATCCGCAAAAGATATTGTTTCAGCATTAGCCTCAATTATTGAACCTGATAATATTCCCAAAAATATACAATCCGATTTTGGAAAAGAATTCTATAATCAACAATTTAAAAATTTAATGAATAAACATTCAATAAATCATTACTCAACTTATAGTACTAAGAAAGCCTCAATAGTGGAGCGGGTTATTCGAACAATAAAAAAATTATTATGGGTTGAGTTTAGCTATCGTGGAAATTACAAATGGCATGATATTTTGGATGGGATAATTCACAAATATAACAATACTATTCATTCAACTATAAAAATGAAACCAATTGATGTAACTAAAAAAACAGAAGGGAAACTGTTATCAACAGTGTATAATAGAATTAAATACGCAACAACAAATAATCGTTTTAAAGTTGGAGATTATGTTAGAATAAGTAAATACCGCGAATTATTTTCTAAGGGTTATAGACCATCATGGTCTAACGAAATTTTTAAAATTTATTCTGTGAAATTAACCGACCCAACAACTTATATTCTTCAAGACGAAGACGGTGAAATTATTAAAGGTGGATTTTATGAACAAGAATTACAACTAACAAAATATCATGATATTTACCTTGTAGAGAAAATATTAAGAAAAAAACAGAATGGTAGAAAACTGTATGTGAAATTTTTGGGAGTTAATAAGAGGGGGTGGATAGATAAAAAGGATTTAGTTTAGTAGTATTAGAGTAGTATTCATTTGCAATGGCTTTTCATGCAGCTGGTTTATTATTTTTAACGGCAACATTAAATTCAACATTTTACACGGCCGTACCACAGAACACAATTGACGCATTAATATGTCTCGATTATAATGGGACAAAAAACGATCTTTATCCATCATCGTGGATTCGAATGGAACAAACTAGTAGAAATAATGATTTATTGTTGTATAATGGTAGACTGCTAAGCAATGGAAGAATCTACGAAACGTCTATAAACATCAATAAAAACATATCAGTTTTGAATTATAAACTAAAATTTTTTCAAATGAACGGCTCCATGATTGAATCAGATGATTGGCATAAAATTATTATAAATGAATGTAAAGTAGATGATAAAAATTCAAATTGCGACACTGTCTGTGCATTAAATTGGAAAATTGGTTTTATACTGTCAACTGTTTTATATTTTTTATCTATTGTGTTTTTAATATGCTATTACTATATATATTTAAAATAATAACGATTATTAAACAATGTAACAATATATGTATATAAATAAAAAAACTTTTAAATTTATTTAGTAAACTTTATTACATGTTCGGGAGCGGTATACTCGACAAATTGAAAAAAAAAGAGTGGCACATTTTTAATTATAATTATTGCGGCCCCAATACTCAACTTGAGGATAGACTTGCTCGAAATAGCCAACCAATAAATAAATTGGACAATTTTTGCAAGGAGCACGATATTTTCTATTGGAAAAATAAAGATTTGACTGATAGACATAGGGCTGATAAAATTTTGGCTAAACAAGCATTGGATCGGTTTAAAGCAAAAGATTCGAATTTAAAAGAAAAATTCGCTTCATTATTAGTGGCTGGTGCAATGAAAGGTAAAACTATGTTGGGTTTTGGTCACCATCAAAAATCTCGAATGAATAAAACAATAGGTAGAGGCATCAGAAGAAAAGGTGTAAAGAAAAGATTAAGGTCAGGGATTAAAAAAATTATTGGTAAGGGTATTACTTTCAATCAGGCTGTCAAAAGAGCGAAAATAGCTTTGAAAAATCAAAAACCGAATAGCCTTGAAGATGCTGTAGCGATTGCTTTAAATGCAAATAAAAATAGAAAAGGTAAAAAGAAACCGTCTAGAATTATACCCATTCCGAAAACGGGGGGATTTATAGGGGCAATATTGCCTATATTAAGCGCAGCTTCTTTACTAGGATCTTTGGGTGGTAGTGTTGCAAACATTGTTTCATCAATAAAAAGAGCAAATGCAGCTAAAGAAAGTTTAGAGGAGAAAAAGAAACTTAACAAGAAGCTAGATTCAATTGCGATTGGAAGGGGATTATATTTAAAACCATATAAAAAGGGATATGGTGTTGTATTTAAAAAAAAATTCCATTGATATTGCCAAGACATGCATTAACAAATATTGAAATACAAAATTATGTTAAAAAATTAAAAATCCCCTACTTTAGAGGCATATTTATGTTAAATAGTTTACCACCCGTTGTTAGAAAAACTGTGGAGTGTGGTATAGTCAATTTAGATAAGAGTAGTGGGGATGGAACTCATTGGGTTTCCTATATAAAAAATGGTAACTCTGTATTATATTTCGATTCCTTCGGTAATCTTCCACCACCATATATATTAGTAGATTATTTAAATAGTTCAGGACCAGTAACGATTAAATATAATTATAATAATTTTCAAAATTTAAATAAATATAATTGTGGACATTTATGCATAAGATTTTTATATAATAATATATAGTAAAATGACTACTTTTACACTCAGCGGAAATACGACAATTTTAACATCCTATTTCGACCCACCCATTGATCTGAATGGCGACGATTATGAAATCGGCTTAGTAAACTTTGAAACGTACAATTGTGTCCCGAATATAGATGACACTTGTAATTCGATAAAAATTGGTAACAATAATATAATTATACCCGAGGGGGCCTACGAATTTGATGAACTAAAAAAATTCATTGATAAAAAAATTGAAGATTTAAATAAAAATCTTACTAGAAAAATTCAATTCGATTTAGTGGCAAATACAACAACTTTAAAGTCGGAAATTTTTTGTAACTATATTGTAGATTTAAGCGAAAAAAGTTCAATCGGGAAAATGTTGGGATTTGGAAAAATTGTTATTCCTTCAAATGTTAAAACAATATCACAGAAAATCATTGACATATTTAGAATTAATGTGATGAGTGTCGAATGTAATATTGCACATGGGAATTATCATAATGGGAAGGAGAGCCACTCTATTTACAATTTTACTTTTAGTAATCCATTCGGCTTTCGAGAAACCATTGTTCAGGACAACGTTATATATTTTCCTCTAAACACTAAAAAAATACATTTTATCGAATTAAAAATAGTCGACCAAAATGGGGATTTAATAAATTTACGAGGAGAAAGGGTCTCTGCAAGATTACATTTGCGTAGAAAAAATCAGCGATATTCATATTAAAATTGTGCACTATATATAGACAATAAACGATTTTATTTGCTCAGTACAAATTTGTATATTGTCTCATAATAAACAGAATTTATAGTTGATTCTTATAACAATGGTTATTAAATACAATAAATCATATATAAATAGGAATAATTTATTAAATTCGTGTAGTACTGCAAAATCTTTTAAAGGCAAAGGTTTAACAAAATCAAATAAAAAATTTTTACAATCCTTAGGATTAACTATTTTAAAAAATAATGGACGATAGCTTAAATGTATTGGAAACACCCCTCTTTGATAATTCCATAAGTAGATTAGAAAAACATTCATATTACCCTTATGCTACGAATACTTTTAACGTCAACGATGAAATTAGAATAACTGTACCCCAGTCGGAAATTTTAACTTTGCCCAGCGATTCATATATATATTTAGAGGGAACAGTTCTTCAAAATAGGGATCAAAGGCCCTCATTAACCGCCAAATTAGTAAACAATTTTGTGCCTTTTTTGTTTGAAGAAATTAGGTATGAATTAAATGGAAAAATTATTGAGTCCTGTCATACGCCCGGAATAGTATCTACGGTCAAAGGTTTGCTATCATTTTCAAGTGCCGAGTCGGCCATCCTTTCAAATGCGGGCTGGAACGTAGATGATACTTGTTATTATCATCTAAATGATGGGCATTTTTCGGTGTGTGTACCTTTGAGAACATTATTAGGATTTGCGGAGGATTTCAAGAAAGTTATTGTTTTCATGAAACAAGAATTAGTTTTAATTAGAAGCAACACTAATTTAAATGCAATGTATGATGTAGGACCGGAGCCTGTAACATTAAACATTAAAAAAATTGTTTGGAGAGTTCCCATTGTTGAATTATCAGACTACAGTAAATTAAAACTTTTACAAGTAATAGACAGTGGCAGAGAATTATCTATTTTCTCACGTCAATGGAATCTATACACAATTCCGGAATTACAAATATCAAAAGATTTTGATTGGGTAGTGAAATCTTCTACCCAATTAGAAAAGCCCAGATATGTAATATTCTGTTTGTCTATTGATAAAAAGAATAATTTAAGAAAAAATATGAGCACATTTGATCATTGCAAATTGACAAATATTAAATTATTTATAAATTCGGATTGTTTCCCATATGACAATTTACATGTGGATTATGAGCATAACAATTATTCCATCATATATGAGATGTTTGCGAATTTCCAACGTTCTTATTATGATAAACAAAACCAGCCTATGGTGGATAAAAAATTATTTAAAACAATTTGTCCCTTTGTCGTGTTTGACATATCACGCCAGAAAGAATTGTTAAATTCAAACTCCTCACTTTTAGATCTGCGCATACAATTTTCATTGAAGGAAAATGCCCCACAAAATACAACCGCATATGCCTTAATTTTATCAGACCATATATATTCATATTCGCCTCTAACAAAATTAGTCAGATCTATGTAATTGTAAACGATGAACATTGTAAAAAAAAACGATAAATCCAAGATCGCTTTTGTAGATGTTTTGGGTTTCAATATAAATAATACCTATTTTCTTAAGGAATTAACTATTTTAAAGTCTTGTGAATGTGATTGTGTTTCCTGCGATAAAAAATACATAAAACATTATTTATTTGAACCGGATATAAAATTTGAATATTTAAATAATCAAATTAAAACACAGATACGTGATTGCACTAGAGAAATATGCGGCCTTAATTGGAATTGTAATGATAAACACAGAAAAGACTACTTTGACTACAAGTATTTTGTGGGAATTCTAAAAAGCGAATTAGAAAGTATGGATAAAATATTTGTCACCACCAGAGAAAAGGGACTATATCTACGACAATTTGTATTTTTATGCCCAACAGTTCTCAATATCGAAGGATATGATTTTAGTAACGAGGAAATAGGAAATTGTGGATATCACTTTATAAATAATTGTAAAAACTGTACAACCAGCATTGTATTAAAAATGCAAATTTATTATAATAACTTGTTTACGTGTTAAATTAAACCATTTTTATTGATATTTATTTGAATAAAATAAAATAAATTATTTTAGCTATTGTTTTTTTGTGGGCCCCTTTTTTGCGAAAACAATAATTAGAGAACAACTTTCGCTTTCAAGGTGAGGATCGGATGCCGACACTTAATATTCCGTGCCACAGTTATGTAATGTGTCGTCATCTAATACATGTAAATTCTCACAATTGTCTATACATACGTAAATAAGATGACGAATGCACACGTGTAGTGAGCATCATTTAATTTGATATTCATTTAACATCTGAATAACGGTATTTTTTTATAATTGCAAGTGCATTTCCTATACCTACACGTGTCATATTAATTGATATTCATTTAACCTTTGCAAATATTATTTTCAGTATTTAACTAATAACGCCATCTATTACAGATTGCTTAAACTTTATTTTCAAAAATAACAGCCTTTTTGGCGAATTTTTTTTTACACAGGGGTAGATCTTCAACAGGGGAAACTTTTTTATAGGGGCTGTTTTTTTATAGGGGTAGGGATTGGCGCTAGGGGTTGGATTTACAGCAGTAATGACCATTTCCTTCTACTCCTATCTTTTACCGTTTAGGAGATCGAGTAAAATGGAGAATAATAGATATTTGAAAATGTGATATATTAACATTTTATTCGTTTGTACCTTGATCAACTCATGAGGGTAGACTTATAGGACCTATTTTATGTAAAATGAGGTGCTAAATCCACTGGTGAAAACCGCGATGTCCTATCATTAACCGTTTAGGAGATCGAGTAAAATGGAGAATATTAGAAATTTGAATATGTGATATATAAACATTTTATTCGTTTTTACCTTTATCAACTCTTGAGAGTAGACTTATAGTACCTATTTTATGTAAAATGAGGTTCTAAATCCACTGGTGAAAACCGCGATGTCCTATCTTTAACCGTTTAGGAGATCGAGTAAAATGGAGAATAATAGATATTTGATAATGTGATATATAAACATTTTATTCGTTTGTATCTTAATCAATTCTTGAGAGTAGACTTATAGGACTTATTTTATGTAAAATGAGGTGCTAAATCCACTGGTGAAAACCGCGATGTCCTATCTTTAACCGTTTAGGAGATCGAGTAAAATGGAGAATAATAGATATTTGAAAATGTGATATATAAACATTTTATTCGTTTTTACCTTTATCAACTCTTGAGAGTAGACTTATAGGACCTATTTTATGTAAAATGAGGTTTTAAATCCACTGGTGAAAACCGCGATGTCCAATCTTTAACCGTTTAGGAGATGGAGTAAAATGGAGAATAATAGATATTTGAAAATGTGATATATAAACATTTTATTCGTTTGTATCTTAATCAACTCTTGAGAGTAGACTTATAGGACTTATTTTATGTAAAATGAGGTGCTAAATCCACTGGTGAAAACCGCGATGTCCTATCTTTAACCGTTTAGGAGATCGAGTAAAATGGAGAATAATAGATATTTGAAAATGTGATATATAAACATTTTATTCGTTTTTACCTTTATCAACTCTTGAGAGTAGACTTATAGGACCTATTTTATGTAAAATGAGGTTCTAAATCCACTGGTGAAAACCGCGATGTCCAATCTTTAACCGTTTAGGAGATGGAGTAAAATGGAGAATAATAGATATTTGAAAATGTGATATATAAACATTTTATTTGTTTGCACTTTTATCAACTCTTGAGAGTAGACTTATAGGACTTATTTTATGTAAAATAAGGTGCTAAATCCACTGGTGAAATCCGCGATGTCCTATCTTTAACCGTTTAGGAGATAGAGTAGAATGGAGAATAATAGATATTTGAAAATGTGATATATAAACAATTTATTCGTTTGTACCTTTATCAACTCTTGAGAGTAGACTTATAGGACTTATTTTATGTAAAATGAGGTGCTAAATCCACTGGTGAAAACCGCGATGTCCTATCTTTAACCGTTTAGGAGATCGAGTAAAATGGAGAATAATAGATATTTGAAAATGTGATATTTAAACATTTTATTCGTTTTTACCTTTATCAACTCTTGAGAGTAGACTTATAGGACCTATTTTATGTAAAATGAGGTTCTAAATCCACTGGTGAAAACCGCGATGTCCAATCTTTAACCGTTTAGGAGATCGAGTAAAATGGAGAATAATAGATATTTGAAAATGTGATATATAAACATTTTATTCGTTTGTACCTTTATCAACTCTTGAGAGTAGACTTATAGGACTTATTTTATGTAAAATAAGGTGCTAAATCGACTGGTGAAAACCGCGATGTCCTATCTTTAACCGTTTAGGAGATCGAGTAAAATGGAGAATAATAGATATTTGAAAATGTGATATTTAAACATTTTATTCGTTTTTACCTTTATCAACTCTTGAGAGTAGACTTATAGGACCAATTTTATGTAAAATGAGGTTCTAAATCCACTGGTGAAAACCGCGATGTCCAATCTTTAACCGTTTAGGAGATCGAGTAAAATGGAGAATAATAGATATTTGAAAATGTGATATATAAACATTTTATTCGTTTGTTCCTTTATCAACTCTTGAGAGTAGACTTATAGGACTTATTTTATGTAAAATAAGGTGCTAAATCGACTGGTGAAAACCGCGATGTCCTATCTTTAACCGTTTAGGAGATCGAGTAAAATGGAGAATAATAGATATTTGAAAATGTGATATATAAACATTTTATTCGTTTGTACCTTTATCAACTCTTGAGAGTAGACTTATAGGACTTATTTTATGTAAAATGAGGTGCTAAATCCACTGGTTAAAACCGCGATGTCCTATCTTTAACCGTTTAGGAGATTGAGTAAAATGAAGAATAATAGATATTTGAAAATGTGATATATAAACATTTTATTCGTTTGTACCTTTATCAACTCTTGAGAGTAGACTTATAGGACTTATTTTGTGTAAAATGAGGTGCTAAATCCACTGGTGAAAACCGCGATGTCCTATCTTTAACCGTTTAGGAGATCGAGTAAAATGGAGAATAATAGATATTTGAAAATGTGATATATAAACATTTTATTCGTTTGTACCTTTATCAACTCTTGAGAGTAGACTTATAGGACTTATTTTATGTTAAATGAGGTGCTAAATCCTCTGGTGAAAACGGCGATGTCCTATCTTTAACCGTTTAGGAGATCGAGTAAAATATATATTAATAGATATTTGAAAATGTGATATATAAACATTTTATTCGTTTGTACCTTTATCAACTTTTGAGAGTAGACTTATAGGACTTATTTTATGTAAAATAAGGTGCTAAATCCACTGATGAAAACCGCGATGTCCTATCTTTAACCGTTTAGGATATCGAGTAAAATAGAAAATAATAGATATTTGAAAATGTGATATATAAGAATTTCATTCGTTTGTACCTTTATCAACTCTTGAGAGTAGACTTATTGGACTTATTTTATGTAAAATGAGGTGCTAAATCCATTGGTTAAAACCGCGATGTCCTATCTTTAACCGTTTAGGAGATTGAGTAAAATGGAGAATAATAGATATTTAAAAATGTGATATATAAATATTTTATTCAGTTGTCAAAGAATGACGGCTGTCAAAAATGTCAGCTGTCAAAAATGACAGATGTCAAAAAATGACAAATGACAAAAATTAAAAATGTCAAAAATGACAGATGTCAAAATTGACAGATGTCATAAAATGACAGATGTCAAAAAATGACAAATGTCAAGAATGACAAATGTCAAGAGTGACAGATGTCAAGAATGACAGATGTCAAAATTGACAGATGTCAAAAAATGACAAATGTCAAGAATGACAAATGTCAAGAATGACAGATGTCAAGAGTGACAGATATCAAGAATGACAGATGTCAAGAGTGACAGATGTCAAGAGTGACAGATGTCAAGAATAACAGAGTTCAAAAAATGACAAATGTCAAGATTGACAACTGTCAAAAAATGACAGATGTCAAAATTGACAGCTGTCAAAAAATCATTGATGTCAAGAATGACATATGTCTAAAAGTGACATTTGTTATATAACTAATTTTATATAAAATGGTATGCTAAATTGACTGATAACCGCGATGTCCTATCTTTATCCTTTTAGGAGATCGAGTAAAATGGAGAAGAGATATTTGAAAATGTGATATATAAACACTTTATTCGTTTGTACCTTTATCAACTCTTGAGAGTACACTTATAGGACTTATTTTATGTAAAATGAGGTGCTAAATCCACTGGTGAAATCCGCGATGTCCTATCTTTAACCGTTTAGGAGATCGAGTAAAATGGAAAATAATAGATATTTGAAAATGTGATAAACAAAAATTTTATTCGTTTGTACCTTTATGAACTCTTGAGAGTAGACTTATAGGACCTATTTTATGTAAAATGATGTGCTAAATCCACTGGTGAAAACCGCGATGTCCTATCTTGAACCGTTTAGGAGATCGAGTAAAATGGAGAAAAATAGATATTTGAAAATGTGATAAACAAAAATTTTATTCGTTTGTACCTTTATGAACTCTTGAGAGTAGACTTATAGGACCTATTTTATGTAAAATGATGTGCTAAATCCACTGGTGAAAACCGCGATGTCCTATCTTTTACCGTTTAGGAGATCGAGTAAAATGGAAAATAATAGATATTTGAAAATGTGATATATAAATATTTTATACGTTTTTACCTTTATCAACTCTTGAGAGTAGACTTATAGGACCTATTTTATGTAAAATGAGGTGCTAAATCCTCTGGTAAAAACCGCGATGTCCTATCTTTAACCGTTTAGGAGATCGAGTAAAATGGAGAATAATAGATATTTGAAAATGTGATATATAAACATTTTATTCGTTTGTACCTTTATCAACTCTTGAGAGTAGACTTATAGGTCTTATTTTATGTAAAATGAGGTACTAAATCCTCTGGAGAAAACCGCGATGTCCTATCTTTAACCGTTTAGGAGATCGAGTAAAATGGAGAATAATAGATATTTGATAATGTGATATATAAACATTTTATTCGTTTGTACCTTTATCAACTCTTGAGAGTAGACTTATAAGACTTATTTTATGTAAAATGAGGTGCTTAATCCACTGGTGAAAACCGCGATGTCCTATCTTTAACCGTTAAGGAGATCGAGTAAAATGGAGAATAATAGATATTTGATAATGTGGTATATAAACATTTTATTCGATTGTACCTTTATCAACTCTTAAGAGTAGACTTATAGGACTTATTTTCTGTAAAATGAGGTGCAAAATCCACTGGTGAAAACCGCGATGTCCTATCTTTAACCGTTTAGGAGATCGAGTAAAATGGAGAATAATAGATATTTTATAATGTGATATATAAACATTTTATTCGTTTGTACCTTTATCAACTCTTGAGAGTAGACTTATAAGACTTATTTTAAGTAAAATGAGGTGCTAAATCCACTGGTGAAAACCGCGATGTCCTATCTTTAACCGTTTAGGAGATCGAGTAAAATGGAAAATAATAGATATTTTATAATGTGATATATAAACATTTTATTCGTTTGTACCTTTATCAACTCTTGAGAGTAGACTTATAGGACTTAATTTATGTAAAATGAGGTGCTAAATCCACTGGTAAAAACCGCGATGTCCTATCTTTAACCGTTTAGGAGATCAAGTAAAATTGAGAATAATAGATATTTGAAAATGTGATATATAAAAATTTTATTCGTTTGTACCTTTATCAACTCTTAAGAGTAGACTTATAGGACTTATTTTCTGTAAAATGAGGTGCAAAATCCACTGGTGAAAACCGCGATGTCCTATCTTTAACCGTTTAGGAGATCGAGTAAAATGGAGAATAATAGATATTTTATAATGTGATATATAAACATTTTATTCGTTTGTACCTTTATCAACTCTTGAGAGTAGACTTATAGGACTTATTTTATGTAAAATGAGATGCTAAATCCACTGGTGAAATCCGCGATGTCCTATCTTTAACCGTTTAGGAGATCGAGTAAAATGGATATTAATAGATATTTGAAAATATGATATATAAACATTTTATTTGTTTGTACCTTTATCAACTCTTGAGAGTAGACTTATAGGACTTATTTTATGTAAAATAAGGTGCTAAATCCACTGGTGAAAACCGCGATGTCCTATCTTTAACCGTTTAGGAGATCGAGTAAAATGGAGAATAATTGATATTTGAAAATGTGATATATAAACATTTTATTCGTTTGTACCTTGATCAACTCTTGAGGGTAGACTTATAGGACTTATTTTATGTAAAATGAGGTGCTAAATCCACTGGTAAAAACCGCGATGTCCTATTTTTAACCGTTTAGGAGATCAAGTAAAATTGAGAATAATAGATATTTGAAAATGTGATATATAAAAATTTTATTCGTTTGTACCTTTATCAACTCTTGAGAGTAGACTTATAGGACTTATTTTATGTAAAATGAGGTGCTAAATCCACTGGTAAAAACCGCGATGTCCTATCTTTAACCGTTTAGGAGATCGAGTAAAATGGGGAATAATAGATATTTGATAATGTGATATATATACATTTTATTTGTTTGTACCTTTATCAACTCTTGAGAGTAGACTTATAGGTCTTATTTTATGTAAAATGAGGTGCTTAATCCACTGGTGAAATCCGCGATGTCCAATCTTTAACCGTTTAGGAGATCGAGTAAAATGGAGAATAATAGATATTTGAAAATGTGATATATAAACATTTTATTCGTTTGTACCTTTATCAACTCTTAAGAGTAGACTGAAAGGACTTATTTTATGTAAAATGAGGTGCTAAATCCACTGGTGAAAACCGCGATGTCCTATCTTGAACCGTTTAGGAGATCGAGTAAAATGGAGAAAAATAGATATTTGAAAATGTGATAAACAAAAATTTTATTCGTTTGTACCTTTATGAACTCTTGAGAGTAGACTTATAGGACCTATTTTATGTAAAATGATGTGCTAAATCCACTGGTGAAAACCGCGATGTCCTATCTTTTACCGTTTAGGAGATCGAGTAAAATGGAAAATAATAGATATTTGAAAATGTGATATATAAATATTTTATACGTTTTTACCTTTATCAACTCTTGAGAGTAGACTTATAGGACCTATTTTATGTAAAATGAGGTGCTAAATCCTCTGGTAAAAACCGCGATGTCCTATCTTTAACCGTTTAGGAGATCGAGTAAAATGGAGAATAATAGATATTTGAAAATGTGATATATAAACATTTTATTCGTTTGTACCTTTATCAACTCTTGAGAGTAGACTTATAGGTCTTATTTTATGTAAAATGAGGTACTAAATCCTCTGGAGAAAACCGCGATGTCCTATCTTTAACCGTTTAGGAGATCGAGTAAAATGGATATTAATAGATATTTGAAAATATGATATATAAACATTTTATTTGTTTGTACCTTTATCAACTCTTGAGAGTAGACTTATAGGACTTATTTTATGTAAAATAAGGTGCTAAATCCACTGGTGAAAACCGCGATGTCCTATCTTTAACCGTTTAGGAGATCGAGTAAAATGGATATTAATAGATATTTGAAAATATGATATATAAACATTTTATTCGTTTGTACCTTTATCAACTCTTAAGAGTAGACTGAAAGGACTTATTTTATGTAAAATGAGGTGCTAAATCCACTGGTGAAAACCGCGATGTCCTATCTTGAACCGTTTAGGAGATCGAGTAAAATGGAGAAAAATAGATATTTGAAAATGTGATAAACAAAAATTTTATTCGTTTGTACCTTTATGAACTCTTGAGAGTAGACTTATAGTACCTATTTTATGTAAAATGATGTGCTAAATCCACTGGTGAAAACCGCGATGTCCTATCTTTTACCGTTTAGGAGATCGAGTAAAATGGAAAATAATAGATATTTGAAAATGTGATATATAAATATTTTATACGTTTTTACCTTTATCAACTCTTGAGAGTAGACTTATAGGACCTATTTTATGTAAAATGAGGTGCTAAATCCTCTGGTAAAAACCGCGATGTCCTATCTTTAACCGTTTAGGAGATCGAGTAAAATGGAGAATAATAGATATTTGAAAATGTGATATATAAACATTTTATTCGTTTGTACCTTTATCAACTCTTGAGAGTAGACTTATAGGTCTTATTTTATGTAAAATGAGGTACTAAATCCTCTGGAGAAAACCGCGATGTCCTATCTTTAACCGTTTAGGAGATCGAGTAAAATGGAGAATAATAGATATTTGATAATGTGGTATATAAACATTTTATTCGATTGTACCCTTATCAACTCTTGAGAGTAGACTTATAGGACTTATTTTATGTAAAATGAGGTGCTAAATCCACTGGTGAAAACCGCGATGTGATATCTTTAACCGTTTAGGAGATCGAGTAAAATGGAGAATAATAGATATTTGAAAATGTGATATATAAACATTTTATTCGTTTGTACCTTTATCAACTCTTGAGAGTAGACTTATAAGACTTATTTTATGTAAAATGAGGTGCTAAATCCACTGGTGAAAACCGCGATGTCCTATCTTTAACCGTTAAGGAGATCGAGTAAAATGGAGAATAATAGATATTTGATAATGTGGTATATAAACATTTTATTCGATTGTACCCTTATCAACTCTTGAGAGTAGACTTATAGGACTTATTTTATGTAAAATGAGGTGCTAAATCCACTGGTGAAAACCGCGATGTGATATCTTTAACCGTTTAGGAGATCGAGTAAAATGGAGAATAATAGATATTTGAAAATGTGATATATAAACATTTTATTCGTTTGTACCTTTATCAACTTTTGAGATTAGACTTATAGGACTTATTATATGTAAAATGAGGTGCTAAATCCACTGGTGAAAACTGCGATGTGATATCTTTAACCGTTTAGGAGATCGAGTAAAATGGAGAATAATAGATATTTGAAAATGTGATATATAAACATTTTATTCGTTTGTACCTTTATCAACTCTTGAGAGTAGACTTATAGGTCTTATTTTATGTAAAATGAGGTACTAAATCCTCTGGAGAAAACCGCCATGTCCTATCTTTAACCGTTTAGGAGATCGAGTAAAATGGATATTAATAGATATTTGAAAATGTGATATATAAACATTTTATTTGTTTGTACCATTATCAACTCTTGAGAGTAGACTTATAGGACTTATTTTATGTAAAATAAGGTGCTAAATCCACTGGTAAAAACCGCGATGTCCTATCTCTAACCGTTTAAGAGATCGAGTAAAATTAATAATAACAGATATTTGAAAATGTGATATATAAACATTTTATTCGTTTGTACCTTTATCAACTCTTGAGAGTAGACTTATAGGAGTTATTTTATGTAAAATGAGGTGCTAAATCGACTGGTGAAAACCGCGATGTCCTATTTATAACCGTTTAGGAGATCGAGTAAAATGGAGAATAATAGATATTTTATAATGTGATATATAAACATTTTATTCGTTTGTACCTTTATCAACTCTTGAGAGTAGACTTATAAGACTTATTTTAAGTAAAATGAGGTGCTAAATCCACTGGTGAAAACCGCGATGTCCTATTTTTAACCGTTTAGGAGATCGAGTAAAATGGAGAATAATAGATATTTGAATATGTGATATATAAACATTTTATTCGTTTGTACCTTTATCAACTCTTAAGAGTAGACTTATAGGACTTATTTTCTGTAAAATGAGGTGCAAAGTCCACTGGTGAAAACCGCGATGTCCTATCTTGAACCGTTTAGGAGATCGAGTAAAATGGAGAAAAATAGATATTTGAAAATGTGATATATAAACATTTTATTCGTTTGTACCTTTATAAACTCTTGAGAGTAGACTTATAGGACCTATTTTATGTAAAATGAGGTGCTAAATTTACTGGTGAAAGCCGCGATGTCCTATCTTTAACCGTTTAGGAGATCGAGTAAAATTGAAAACAATAGATATTTGAAAATGTGATATATAAAAATTTTATTCGTTTGTACCTTTATCAACTCTTGAGAGTAGACTTATAGGACTTATTTTATGTAAAATGAGGTGCTAAATCCTCTGGTGAAAACCGCGATGTCCTATCTTTAACCGTTTAGGAGATCGAGTAAAATAGAAAATAATAGATATTTGAAAATGTGATATATAAACAATTTATTCATTTGTACCTTTATCAACTCTTGAGAGTAGACTTATAGGACTTATTTTATGTAAAATGAGGTGCTAAATCCACTGGTTAAAACCGCGATGTCCTATCTTTAACCGTTTAGGAGATCGAGTAAAATGGATATTAATAGATATTTGAAAATGTGATATATAAACATTTTATTCGTTTGTACCTTTATCAACTTTTGAGAGTAGACTTATAGGACTTATTATATGTAAAATGAGGTGCTAAATCCACTGGTGAAAACCGCGATGTCCTATCTTTAACCGTTTAGGAGATCGAGTGAAATGGAGAATAATAGATATTTTAAAATGTGATATATAAACATTTTATTCGTTTGTACCTTTATCAACTTTTAAGAGTAGACTTATAGGACTTATTTTATGTAAAATAAGGTGCTAAATCCACTGGTGAAAACCGCGATGTCCTATTTTTAACCGTTTAGGAGATCGAGTAAAATGGAGAATAATAGATATTTGAATATGTGATATATAAACATTTTATTCGTTTGTACCTTTATCAACTCTTAAGAGTAGACTTATAGGACTTATTTTCTGTAAAATGAGGTGCCAAATCCACTGGTGAAAACCGCGATGTCCTATCTTGAACCGTTTAGGAGATCGAGTAAAATGGAGAATAATAGATATTTGAAAATGTGATATATAAACATTTTATTCGTTTGTACCTTTATCAACTCTTGAGAGTAGACTTATAGGTCTTATTTTATGTAAAATGAGGTACTAAATCCTCTGGAGAAAACCGCGATGTCCTATCTTTAACCGTTTAGGAGATCGAGTAAAATGGATATTAATAGATATTTGAAAATGTGATATATAAACATTTTATTCGTTTGTACCTTTATCAACTTTTGAGATTAGACTTATAGGACTTATTATATGTAAAATGAGGAGCTAAATCCACTGGTGAAAACCGCGATGTCCTATCTTTAACCGTTTAGGAGATCGAGTAAAATGGAGAATAATAGATATTTGAAAATGTGATATATAAACATTTTATTCGTTTGTACCTTTATCAACTCTTGAGAGTAGACTTATAAGACTTATTTTATGTAAAATGAGGTGCTAAATCCACTGGTGAAAACCGCGATGTCCTATCTTTAACCGTTAAGGAGATCGAGTAAAATGGAGAATAATAGATATTTGATAATGTGGTATATAAACATTTTATTCGTTTGTACCCTTATCAACTCTTGAGAGTAGACATATAGGACTTATTTTATGTAAAATGAGGTGCTAAATCCACTGGTGAAAACCGCGATGTCCTATCTTTAACCGTTAAGGAGATCGAGTAAAATGGAGAATAATAGATATCTGATAATGTGGTATATAAACATTTTATTCGTTTGTACCCTTATCAACTCTTGAGAGTAGACTTATAAGACTTATTTTATGTAAAATGAGGTGCTAAATCCACTGGTGAAAACCGCGATGTCCTATCTTTAACCGTTACGGAGATCGAGTAAAATGGAGAATAATAGATATTTGATAATGTGGTATATAAACATTTTATTCGATTGTACCCTTATCAACTCTTGAGAGTAGACTTATAGGACTTATTTTATGTAAAATGAGGTGCTAAATCCACTGGTGAAAACCGCGATGTGATATCTTTAACCGTTTAGGAGATCGAGTAAAATGGAGAATAATAGATATTTGAAAATGTGATATATAAACATTTTATTCGTTTTTACCTTTATCAACTCTTGAGAGTAGACTTATAGGACCTATTTTATGTAAAATGAGGTTCTAAATCCACTGGTGAAAACCGCGATGTCCAATCTTTAACCGTTTAGGAGATGGAGTAAAATGGAGAATAATAGATATTTGAAAATGTGATATATAAACATTTTATTTGTTTGTACTTTTATCAACTCTTGAGTGTAGACTTATAGGACTTATTTTATGTAAAATGAGGTGCTAAATCCACTGGTAAAATCCGCGATGTCCTATCTTTAACCGTTTAGGAGATCGAGTATAATGGAGAATAATAGATATTTGATAATATGATATATAAACATTTTATTCGTTTGTTCCTTTATCAACTCTTGAGAGTAGACTTATAGGACTTATTTTATGTAAAATAAGGTGCTAAATCCACTAGTAAAAACCGCGATGTCCTATCTCTAACCGTTTAAGAGATCGAGTAAAATTAATAATAACAGATATTTGAAAATGTGATATATAAACATTTTATTCGTTTGTACCTTTATCAACTCTTGAGAGTAGACTTATAGGAGTTATTTTATGTAAAATGAGGTGCTAAATCGACTGGTGAAAACCGCGATGTCCTATCTTTAACCGTTTAGGAGATCGAGTAAAATGGAGAATAATAGATATTTTATAATGTGATATATAAACATTTTATTCGGTTGTACCTTTATCAACTCTTGAGAGTAAACTTATAAGACTTATTTTAAGTAAAATGAGGTGCTAAATCCACTGGTAAAAACCGCGATGTCCTATTTTTAACCGTTTAGGAGATCGAGTAAAATGGAGAATAATAGATATTTTAAAATGTGATATATAAACATTTTATTCGTTTGTACCTTTATCAACTTTTAAGAGTAGACTTATAGGACTTATTTTATGTAAAATAAGGTGCTAAATCCACTGGTGAAAACCGCGATGTCCTATCTTTAACCGTTTAGGAGATCGAGTAAAATAGAAAATAATAGATATTTGAAAATGTGATATATAAGCATTTTATTCGTTTGTACCTTTATCAACTCTTGAGAGTAGACTTATAGGACTTATTTTATGTAAAATGAGGTGCTAAATCCATTGGTTAAAACCGCGATGTCCTATCTCTAACCGTGTAAGAGATCGAGTAAAATTAATAATAACAGATATTTGAAAATGTGTTATATAAACATTTTATTCGTTTTTACCTTTATCAACTCTTGAGAGTAGACTTATAGTACCTATTTTATGTAAAATGAGGTGCTAAATCCACTGGTGAAAACCGCGATGTGATATCTTTAACCGTTTAGGAGATCGAGTAAAATGGAGAATAATAGATATTTGATAATGTGATATATAAACATTTTATTCGTTTGTACCTTAATTAACTCTTGAGAGTAGACTTATAGGACTTATTTTATGTAAAATAAGGTGCTAAATCCTCTGGTGAAAACCGCGATGTCCTATCTTTAACCGTTTAGGAGATCGAGTAAAATAGAAAATAATAGATATATAAAAATGTGATATTTAAACAATTTATTCGTTTGTACCTTTATCAACACTTGAGAGTAGACTTATAGGACTTATTTTATGTAAAATGAGGTGCTAAATCCACTGGTGAAAACCGCGATGTCCTATCTTTTACTGTTTAGGAGATCGAGTAAAATGGAAAATAATAGATATTTGAAAATGTGATATATAAACATTTTATTCGTTTGTACCTTAATCAACTCTTGAGAGTAGACTTATAAGACTTATTTTATGTAAAATAAGGTGCTAAATCCTCTGGTGAAAACCGCGATGTCCTATCTTTAACCGTTTAGGAGATCGAGTAAAATAGAAAATAATAGATATATAAAAATGTGATATTTAAACAATTTATTCGTTTGTACCTTTATCAACTCTTGAGAGTAGACTTATAGCACTCATTTTATGTAAAATATAGTGCTAAATCCACTGGTGAAAACTGCGATGTCCTATCTTTAACCGTTTAGGAGATCGAGTAAAATGGAGAATAATAGATATTTGAAAATGTGATATATAAACATTTTATTCGTTTTTACCTTTATCAACTCTTGATAGTAGACTTGTAGTACCTATTTTATGTAAAATGAGGTGCTAAATCCACTGGTGAAAACCGCGATGTCCTATCATTAACCGTTTAGGAGATCGAGTAAAATGGAGAATATTAGAAATTTGAATATGTGATATATAAACATTTTATTCGTTTTTACCTTTATCAACTCTTGATAGTAGACTTGTAGTACCTATTTTATGTAAAATGAGGTGCTAAATCCACTGGTGAAAACCGCGATGTCCTATCATTAACCGTTTAGGAGATCGAGTAAAATGGAAAATAATAGATATTTGAAAATGTGATATATAAACATTTTATTCGTTTGTACCTTGATCAACTCATGAGGGTAGACTTATAAGACTTATTATATGTAAAATGAGGTGCTGAATCCACTGGTGAAAACCGCGATGTCCTATCTTTAACCGTTAAGGAGATCGAGTAAAATGGAGAATAATAGATATTTGATAATGTGGTATATAAACATTTTATTCGTTTGAACCCTTATCAACTCTTGAGAGTAGACTTATAGGTCTTATTTTATGTAAAATGAGGTACTAAATCCTCTGGAGAAAACCGCCATGTCCTATCTTTAACCGTTTAGGAGATCGAGTAAAATGGAGAATAATAGATATTTGATAATGAGATATATAAACATTTTATTCGTTTGTACCTTTATCAACTCTTGAGAGTAGACTTATAAGACTTATTTTATGTAAAATGAGGTGCTAAATCCACTGGTGAAAACCGCGATGTCCTATCTTTAACTGTTAAGGAGATCGAGTAAAATGGAGAATAATAGATATTTGATAATGTGGTATATAAACATTTTATTCGATTGTACCCTTATCAACTCTTGAGAGTAGACTTATAGGACTTATTTTATGTAAAATGAGGTGCTAAATCCACTGGTGAAAACCGCGATGTGATATCTTTAACCGTTTAGGAGATCGAGTAAAATGGAGAATAATAGATATTTGAAAATGTGATATATAAACATTTTATTCGTTTTTACCTTTATCAACTCTTGAGAGTAGACTTATAGGACCTATTTTATGTAAAATGAGGTTCTAAATTCACTGGTGAAAACCGCGATGTCCAATCTTTAACCGTTTAGGAGATGGAGTAAAATGGAGAATAATAGATATTTGATATTATGATATATAAACATTTTATTCGTTTGTTCCTTTATCAACTCTTGAGAGTAGACTTATAGGACTTATTTTATGTAAAATAAGGTGCTAAATCCACTGGTAAAAACCGCGATGTCCTATCTCTAACCGTTTAAGAAATCGAGTAAAATTAATAATAACAGATATTTGAAAATGTGATATATATACATTTTATTTGTTTGTACTTTTATCAACTCTTGAGAGTAGACTTATAGGACTTATTTTATGTAAAATGAGGTGCTAAATCCACTGGTAAAATCCGCGATGTCCTATCTTTAACCGTTTAGGAGATCGAGTATAATGGAGAATAATAGATATTTGATATTATGATATATAAACATTTTATTCGTTTGTTCCTTTATCAACTCTTGAGAGTAGACTTATAGGACTTATTTTATGTAAAATAAGGTGCTAAATCCACTGGTAAAAACCGCGATGTCCTATCTCTAACCGTTTAAGAAATCGAGTAAAATTAATAATAACAGATATTTGAAAATGTTATATATAAACATTTTATTCGTTTGTACCTTTATCAACTCTTGAGAGTAGACTTATAGGAGTTATTTTATGTAAAATGAGGTGCTAAATCGACTGGTGAAAACCACGATGTCCTATCTTTAACCGTTTAGGAGATCGAGTAAAATGGAGAATAATAGATATTTTATAATGTGATATATAAACATTTTATTCGTTTGTACCTTTATCAACTCTTGAGAGTAGACTTATAGGACCTATTTTATGTAAAATGAGGTGCTAAATTTACTGGTGAAAACCGCGATGTCCTATCTTTAACCGTTTAGGAGATCGAGTAAAATTGAAAACAATAGATATTTGAAAATGTGATATATAAAAATTTTATTCGTTTGTACCTTTATCAACTCTTGAGAGTAGACTTATAGGACCTATTTTATGTAAAATGAGGTGCTAAATCCACTGGTGAAAACCGCGATGTCCTATCATTAACCGTTTAGGAGATCGAGTAAAATGGAGAATATTAGAAATTTGAATATGTGATATATAAACATTTTATTCGTTTTTACCTTTATCAACTCTTGAGAGTAGACTTATAGTACCTATTTTATGTAAAATGAGGTGCTAAATCCACTGGTGAAAACCGCGATGTGATATCTTTAACCGTTTAGGAGATCGAGTAAAATGGAGAATAATAGATATTTGATAATGTGATATATAAACATTTTATTCGTTTGTACCTTAATCAACTCTTGAGAGTAGACGTATAGGACTTATTTTATGTAAAATGAGGTGCTAAATCCATTGGTTAAAACCGCGATGTCCTATCTCTAACCGTTTAAGAGATCGAGTAAAATTAATAATAACAGATATTTGAAAATGTGTTATATAAACATTTTATTCGTTTTTACCTTTATCAACTCTTGAGAGTAGACTTATAGTACCTATTTTATGTAAAATGAGGTGCTAAATCCACTGGTGAAAACCGCGATGTGATATCTTTAACCGTTTAGGAGATCGAGTAAAATGGAGAATAATAGATATTTGATAATGTGATATATAAACATTTTATTCGTTTGTACCTTAATTAACTCTTGAGAGTAGACTTATAGGACTTATTTTATGTAAAATAAGGTGCTAAATCCTCTGGTGAAAACCGCGATGTCCTATCTTTAACCGTTTAGGAGATCGAGTAAAATAGAAAATAATAGATATATAAAAATGTGATATTTAAACAATTTATTCGTTTGTACCTTTATCAACACTTGAGAGTAGACTTATAGGACTTATTTTATGTAAAATGAGGTGCTAAATCCACTGGTGAAAACCGCGATGTCCTATCTTTTACTGTTTAGGAGATCGAGTAAAATGGAAAATAATAGATATTTGAAAATGTGATATATAAACATTTTATTCGTTTGTACCTTAATCAACTCTTGAGAGTACACTTATAAGACTTATTTTATGTAAAATAAGGTGCTAAATCCTCTGGTGAAAACCGCGATGTCCTATCTTTAACCGTTTAGGAGATCGAGTAAAATAGAAAATAATAGATATATAAAAATGTGATATTTAAACAATTTATTCGTTTGTACCTTTATCAACTCTTGAGAGTAGACTTATAGCACTCATTTTATGTAAAATATAGTGCTAAATCCACTGGTGAAAACTGCGATGTCCTATCTTTAACCGTTTAGGAGATCGAGTAAAATGGAGAATAATAGATATTTGAAAATGTGATATATAAACATTTTATTCGTTTGTACCTTTATCAAATTTTGAGAGTAGACTTATAGGACTTATTATATGTAAAATGAGGTGCTAAATCCACTGGTGAAAACCGCGATGTCCTATCATTAACCGTTTAGGAGATCGAGTAAAATGGAGAATATTAGAAATTTGAATATGTGATATATAAACATTTTATTCGTTTTACCTTTATCAACTCTTGATAGTAGACTTATAGTACCTATTTTATGTAAAATGAGGTGCTCAATCCACTGGTGAAAACCGCGATGTCCTATCATTAACCGTTTAGGAGATCGAGTAAAATGGAGAATAATAGATATTTGAAAATGTGATATATAAACATTTTATTCGTTTGTACCTTGATCAACTCATGAGGGTAGACTTATAAGACTTATTATATGTAAAATGAGGTGCTGAATCCACTGGTAAAAACCGCGATGTCCTATCTTTAACCGTTAAGGAGATCGAGTAAAATGGAGAATAATAGATATTTGATAATGTGGTATATAAACATTTTATTCGTTTGAACCCTTATCAACTCTTGAGAGTAGACTTATAGGTCTTATTTTATGTAAAATGAGGTACTAAATCCTCTAAAGAAAACCGCCATGTCCTATCTTTAACCGTTTAGGAGATCGAGTAAAATGGAGAATAATAGATATTTGATAATGTGATATATAAACATTTTATTCGTTTGTACCTTTATCAACTCTTGAGAGTAGACTTATAAGACTTATTTTATGTAAAATGAGGTGCTAAATCCACTGGTGAAAACCGCGATGTCCTATCTTTAACTGTTAAGGAGATCGAGTAAAATGGAGAATAATAGATATTTGATAATGTGGTATATAAACATTTTATTCGATTGTACCCTTATCAACTCTTGAGAGTAGACTTATAGGACTTATTTTAAGGACTTATTTTATGTAAAATGAGGTGCTAAATCCACTGGTGAAAACCGCGATGTGATATCTTTAACCGTTTAGGAGATCGAGTAAAATGGAGAATAATAGATATTTGAAAATGTGATATATAAACATTTTATTCGTTTTTACCTTTATCAACTCTTGAGAGTAGACTTATAGGACCTATTTTATGTAAAATGAGGTTCTAAATCCACTGGTGAAAACCGCGATGTCCAATCTTTAACCGTTTAGGAGATGGAGTAAAATGGAGAATAATAGATATTTGAAAATTGTGATATATATACATTTTATTTGTTTGTACTTTTATCAACTCTTGAGAGTAGACTTATAGGACTTATTTTATGTAAAATGAGGTGCTAAATCCACTGGTAAAATCCGCGATGTCCTATCTTTAACCGTTTAGGAGATCGAGTATAATGGAGAATAATAGATATTTGATATTATGATATATAAACATTTTATTCGTTTGTTCCTTTATCAACTCTTGAGAGTAGACTTATAGGACTTATTTTATGTAAAATAAGGTGCTAAATCCACTGGTAAAAACCGCGATGTCCTATCTCTAACCGTTTAAGAAATCGAGTAAAATTAATAATAACAGATATTTGAAAATGTGATATATAAACATTTTATTCGTTTGTACCTTTATCAACTCTTGAGAGTAGACTTATAGGAGTTATTTTATGTAAAATGAGGTGCTAAATCGACTGGTGAAAACCGCGATGTCCTATCTTTAACCGTTTAGGAGATCGAGTAAAATGGAGAATAATAGATATTTTATAATGTGATATATAAACATTTTATTCGTTTGTACCTTTATCAACTCTTGAGAGTAGACTTATAAGACTTATTTTAAGTAAAATGAGGTGCTAAATCCACTGGTGAAAACCGCGATGTCCTATTTTTAACCGTTTAGGAGATCGAGTAAAATGGAGAATAATAGATATTTGAATATGTGATATATAAACATTTTATTCGTTTGTACCTTTATCAACTCTTAAAAGTAGACTTATAGGACTTATTTTCTGTAAAATGAGGTGCTAAATCCACTGGTGAAAACCGCAATGTCCTATCTTGAACCGTTTAGGAGATCGAGTAAAATGGAGAAAAATAGATATTTGAAAATGTGATATATAAACATTTTATTCGTTTGTACCTTTATCAACTCTTGAGAGTAGACTTATAGGACCTATTTTATGTAAAATGAGGTGCTAAATTTACTGGTGAAAACCGCGATGTCCTATCTTTAACCGTTTAGGAGATCGAGTAAAATTGAAAACAATAGATATTTGAAAATGTGATATATAAAAATTTTATTCGTTTGTACCTTTATCAACTCTTGAGAGTAGACTTATAGGACCTATTTTATGTAAAATGAGGTGCTAAATCCACTGGTGAAAACCGCGATGTCCTATCATTAACCGTTTAGGAGATCGAGTAAAATGGAGAATATTAGAAATTTGAATATGTGATATATAAACATTTTATTCGTTTTTACCTTTATCAACTCTTGAGAGTAGACTTATAGTACCTATTTTATGTAAAATGAGGTGCTAAATCCACTGGTGAAAACCGCGATGTGATATCTTTAACCGTTTAGGAGATCGAGTAAAATGGAGAAAAATAGATATTTGATAATGTGATATATAAACATTTTATTCGTTTGTACCTTTATCAACTCTTGAGAGTAGACTTATAGGACCTATTTTATGTAAAATGAGGTGCTAAATCCACTGGTTAAAACCGCGATGTCCTATCTTTAACCGTTTAGGAGATTGAGTAAAATGAAGAATAATAGATATTTGAAAATGTGATATATAAACATTTTATTCGTTTGTACCTTTATCAACTCTTGAGAGTAGACTTATAGGACCTATTTTATGTAAAATGAGGTGCTAAATCCACTGGTGAAATCCGCGATGTCCTATCTTTAACCGTTTAGGAGATCGAGTAAAATGGAGAATAATAGATATTTGAAAATGTGGTATATAAACATTTTATTCGTTTGTACCTTGATCAACTCTTGAGAGTAGACTTATAGGACTTATTTTCTGTAAAATGAGGTGCAAAATCCACTGGTGAAAACCGCGATGTCCTATCTTTAACCGTTTAGGAGATCGAGTAAAATGGAGAATAATAGATATTTTATAATGTGATATATAAACATTTTATTCGTTTGTACCTTTATCAACACTTGAGAGTAGACTTATAGGACTTATTTTATGTAAAATAAGGTGCTAAATCCACTGGTGAAAACCGCGATGTCCTATCTTTAACCGTTTAGGAGATCGAGTAAAATGGAGAATAATAGATATTTGAAAATGTGATATTTAAACAATTTATTCGTTTGTACCTTTATCAACTCTTGAGAGTAGACTTATAGCACTCATTTTATGTAAAATATAGTGCTAAATCCACTGGTGAAAACCGCGATGTCCTATCATTAACCGTTTAGGAGATCGAGTAAAATGGAGAATATTAGAAATTTGAATAAGTGATATATAAACATTTTATTCGTTTTTACCTTTATCAACTCTTGATAGTAGACTTATAGTACCTATTTTATGTAAAATGAGGTGCTAAATCCACTGGTGAAAACCGCGATGTCCTATCATTAACCGTTTAGGAGATCGAGTAAAATGGAGAATAATAGATATTTGAAAATGTGATATATAAACATTTTATTCGTTTGTACCTTGATCAACTCATGAGGGTAGACTTATAAGACTTATTATATGTAAAATGAGGTGCTGAATCCACTGGTGAAAACCGCGATGTCCTATCTTTAACCGTTAAGGAGATCGAGTAAAATGGAGAATAATAGATATTTGATAATGTGGTATATAAACATTTTATTCGTTTGTACCCTTATCAACTCTTGAGAGTAGACTTATAGGTCTTATTTTATGTAAAATGAGGTACTAAATCCTCTGGAGAAAACCGCCATGTCCTATCTTTAACCGTTTAGGAGATCGAGTAAAATGGAGAATAATAGATATTTGATAATGTGATATATAAACATTTTATTCGTTTGTACCTTTATCAACTCTTGAGAGTAGACTTATAAGACTTATTTTATGTAAAATGAGGTGCTAAATCCACTGGTGAAAACCGCGATGTCCTATCTTTAACTGTTAAGGAGATCGAGTAAAATGGAGAATAATAGATATTTGATAATGTGGTATATAAACATTTTATTCGATTGTACCCTTATCAACTCTTGAGAGTAGACTTATAGGACTTATTTTATGTAAAATGAGGTGCTAAATCCACTGGTGAAAACCGCGATGCGATATCTTTAACCGTTTAAGAGATCGAGTAAAATGGAGAATAATAGATATTTGAAAATGTGATATATAAACATTTTATTCGTTTTTACCTTTATCAACTCTTGAGAGTAGACTTATAGGACCTATTTTATGTAAAATGAGGTTCTAAATCCACTGGTGAAAACCGCGATGTCCAATCTTTAACCGTTTAGGAGATGGAGTAAAATGGAGAATAATAGATATTTGAAAATGTGATATATATACATTTTATTTGTTTGTACTTTTATCAACTCTTGAGAGTAGACTTATAGGACTTATTTTATGTAAAATGAGGTGCTAAATCCACTGGTAAAATCCGCGAGGTCCTATCTTTAACCGTTTAGGAGATCGAGTATAATGGAGAATAATAGATATTTGATATTATGATATATAAACATTTTATTCGTTTGTTCCTTTATCAACTCTTGAGAGTAGACTTATAGGACTTATTTTATGTAAAATAAGGTGCTAAATCCACTGGTAAAAACCGCGATGTCCTATCTCTAACCGTTTAAGAAATCGAGTAAAATTAATAATAACAGATATTTGAAAATGTGATATATAAACAGTTTATTCGTTTGTACCTTTATCAACTCTTAAGAGTAGACTTATAGGAGTTATTTTATGTAAAATGAGGTGCTAAATCGACTGGTGAAAACCGCGATGTCCTATCTTTAACCGTTTAGGAGATCGAGTAAAATGGAGAATAATAGATATTTTATAATGTGATATATAAACATTTTATTCGTTTGTACCTTTATCAACTCTTGAGAGTAGACTTATAAGACTTATTTTAAGTAAAATGAGGTGCTAAATCCACTGGTGAAAACCGCGATGTCCTATTTTTAACCGTTTAGGAGATCGAGTAAAATGGAGAATAATAGATATTTGAATATGTGATATATAAACATTTTATTCGTTTGTACCTTTATCAACTCTTAAAAGTAGACTTATAGGACTTATTTTCTGTAAAATGAGGTGCTAAATCCACTGGTGAAAACCGCGATGTCCTATCTTGAACCGTTTAGGAGATCGAGTAAAATGGAGAAAAATAGATATTTGAAAATGTGATATATAAACATTTTATTCGTTTGTAACTTTATCAACTCTTGAGAGTAGACTTATAGGACCTATTTTATGTAAAATGAGGTGCTAAATTTACTGGTGAAAACCGCGATGTCCTATCTTTAACCGTTTAGGAGATCGAGTAAAATTGAAAACAATAGATATTTGAAAATGTGATATATAAAAATTTTATTTGTTTGTACTTTTATCAACTCTTGAGAGTAGACTTATAGGACTTATTTTATGTAAAATGAGGTGCTAAATCCACTGGTAAAATCCGCGATGTCCTATCTTTAACCGTTTAGGAGATCGAGTATAATGGAGAATAATAGATATTTGATATTATGATATATAAACATTTTATTCGTTTGTACCTTTATCAACTCTTGAGAGTAGACTTATAAGACTTATTTTATGTAAAATGAGGTGCTAGATCCACTGGTGAAATTCGCGATGTCCTATCTTTAACTGTTAAGGAGATCGAGTAAAATGGAGAATAATAGATATTTGATAATGTGGTATATAAACATTTTATTCGATTGTACCCTTATCAACTCTTGAGAGTAGACTTATAGGACTTATTTTATGTAAAATGAGGTGCTAAATCCACTGGTGAAAACCGCGATGTGTTATCTTTAACCGTTTAGGAGATCGAGTAAAATGGAGAATAATAGATATTTGAAAATGTGATATATAAACATTTTATTCGTTTTTACCTTTATCAACTCTTGAGAGTAGACTTATAGGACCTATTTTATGTAAAATGAGGTTCTAAATCCACTGGTGAAAACCGCGATGTCCAATCTTTAACCGTTTAGGAGATGGAGTAAAATGGAGAATAATAGATATTTGAAAATGTGATATATATACATTTTATTTGTTTGTACTTTTATCAACTCTTGAGAGTAGACTTATAGGACTTATTTTATGTAAAATGAGGTGCTAAATCCACTGGTAAAATCCGCGATGTCCTATCTTTAACCGTTTAGGAGATCGAGTATAATGGAGAATAATAGATATTTGATATTATGATATATAAACATTTTATTCGTTTGTTCCTTTATCAACTCTTGAGAGTAGACTTATAGGACTTATTTTATGTAAAATAAGGTGCTAAATCCACTGGTAAAAACCGCGATGTCCTATCTCTAACCGTTTAAGAAATCGAGTAAAATTAATAATAACAGATATTTGAAAATGTGATATATAAACATTTTATTCGTTTGTACCTTTATCAACTCTTGAGAGTAGACTTATAGGAGTTATTTTATGTAAAATGAGGTGCTAAATCGACTGGTGAAAACCGCGATGTCCTATCTTTAACCGTTTAGGAGATCGAGTAAAATGGAGAATAATAGATATTTTATAATGTGATATATAAACATTTTATTCGTTTGTACCTTTATCAACTCTTGAGAGTAGACTTATAAGACTTATTTTAAATAAAATGAGGTGCTAAATCCACTGGTGAAAACCGCGATGTCCTATTTTTAACCGTTTAGGAGATCGAGTAAAATGGAGAATAATAGATATTTGAATATGTGATATATAAACATTTTATTCGTTTGTACCTTTATCAACTCTTAAAAGTAGACTTATAGGACTTATTTTCTGTAAAATGAGGTGCTAAATCCACTAATGAAAACCGCGATGTCCTATTTTTAACCGTTTAGGAGATCGAGTAAAATGGAGAATAATAGATATTTGAATATGTGATATATAAACATTTTATTCGTTTGTACCTTTATCAACTCTTAAAAGTAGACTTATAGGACTTATTTTCTGTAAAATGAGGTGCTAAATCCACTGGTGAAAACCGCGATGTCCTATCTTGAACCGTTTAGGAGATCGAGTAAAATGGAGAAAAATAGATATTTGAAAATGTGATATATAAACATTTTATTCGTTTGTACCTTTATCAACTCTTGAGAGTAGACTTATAGGACCTATTTTATGTAAAATGAGGTGCTAAATTTACTGGTGAAAACCGCGATGTCCTATCTTTAACCGTTTAGGAGATCGAGTAAAATTGAAAACAATAGATATTTGAAAATGTGATATATAAAAATTTTATTCGTTTGTACCTTTATCAACTCTTGAGAGTAGACTTATAGGACCTATTTTATTTAAAATGAGGTGCTAAATCCACTGGTGAAAACCGCGATGTCCTATCATTAACCGTTTAGGAGATCGAGTAAAATGGAGAATATTAGAAATTTGAATATGTGATATATAAACATTTTATTCGTTTTTACCTTTATCAACTTTTGAGAGTAGACTTATAGTACCTATTTTATGTAAAATGAGGTGCTAAATCCACTGGTGAAAACCGCGATGTGATATCTTTAACCGTTTAGGAGATCGAGTAAAATGGAGAATAATAGATATTTGATAATGTGATATATAAACATTTTATTCGTTTGTACCTTAATCAACTCTTGAGAGTAGACTTATAGGACTTATTTTATGTAAAATAAGGTGCTAAATCCTCTGGTGAAAACCGCGATGTCCTATCTTTAACCGTTTAGGAGATCGAGTAAAATAGAAAATAATAGATATTTAAAAATGTGATATTTAAACAATTTATTCGTTTGTACCTTTATCAACTCTTGAGAGTAGACTTATAGGACTTATTTTATGTAAAATGAGGTGCTCAATCCACTGGTTAAAACCGCGATGTCCTATCTTTAACCGTTTAGGAGATCGAGTAAAATGGAGAATAATAGATATTTGAAAATGTGATATATAAACATTTTATTCGTTTGTACCTTTATCAACTCTTGAGAGTAGACTTATAGAACTCATTTTATGTAAAATATAGTGCTAAATCCACTGGTGAAAACCGCGATGTCCTATCTTTAACCGTTTAGGAGATCGAGTAAAATGGTGAATAATAGATATTTGAAAATGTGATATATAAACATTTTATTCGTTTGTACCTTGATCAACTCATGAGGGTAGACTTATAGGACCTATTTTATGTAAAATGAGGTGCTAAATCCACTGGTGAAAACCGCGATGTCCTATCATTAACCGTTTAGGAGATCGAGTAAAATGGAGAATATTAGAAATTTGAATATGTGATATATAAACATTTTATTCCTTTTTACCTTTATCAACTCTTGAGAGTAGACTTATAGTACCTATTTTATGTAAAATGAGGTGCTAAATCCACTAGTGAAAACCGCGATGTGATATCTTTAACCGTTTAGGAGATCGAGTAAAATGGAGAAAAATAGATATTTGAAAATGTGATATATAAACATTTTATTCGTTTGTACCTTTATCAACTCTTGAGAGTAGACTTATAGGACCTATTTTATGTAAAATGAGGTGCTAAATCCACTGGTTAAAACCGCGATGTCCTATCTTTAACCGTTTAGGAGATTGAGTAAAATGAAGAATAATAGATATTTGAAAATGTGATATATAAACATTTTATTCGTTTGTACCTTTATCAACTCTTGAGAGTAGACTTATAGGACCTATTTTATGTAAAATGAGGTGCTAAATCCACTGGTGAAAACAGCGATGTCCTATCTTTAACCGTTTAGGAGATCGAGTAAAATGGAGAATAATAGATATTTGAAAATGTGGTATATAAACATTTTATTCGTTTGTACCTTGATCAACTCTTGAGAGTAGACTTATAGGACTTATTTTCTGTAAAATGAGGTGCAAAATCCACTGGTGAAAACCGCGATGTCCTATCTTTAACCGTTTAGGAGATCGAGTAAAATGGAGAATAATAGATATTTTATAATGTGATATATAAACATTTTATTCGTTTGTACCTTTATCAACACTTGAGAGTAGACTAATACGACTTATTTTAAGTAAAATGAGGTGCTAAATCCACTGGTGAAAACAACGATGTCCTATCTTTAACCGTTTAGGAGATCGAGTAAAAGGGAAAATAATAGATATTTGAAAATGTGATATATAAACATTTTATTCGTTTGTACCTTGATCAACTCTTGAGAGTAGACTTATAGGACTTATTTTATGTAAAATAAGGTGCTAAATCCACTGGTGAAAACCGCGATGTCCTATCTTTAACCGTTTAGGAGATGGAGTAAAATGGAGAATAATAGATATTTGAAAATGTGATATATAAACATTTTATTCGTTTGTACCTTGATCAACTCTTGAGGGTAGACTTATAGGACTTATTTTATGTAAAATGAGGTGCTAAATCCACTGGTTAAAACCGCGATGTCCTATCTTTAACCGTTTAGGATATCGAGTAAAATTAAGAATAATAGATATTTGAAAATGTGATATATAAACATTTTATTCGTTTGTACCTTTATCAACTTTTGAGAGTAGACTTATAGGACTCATTTTATGTAAAATATAGTGCTAAATCCACTGGTGAAAACCGCGATGTCCTATCTTTAACCGTTTAGGAGATCGAGTAAAATGGAGAATAATAGATATTTGAAAATGTGATATATAAACATTTTATTCGTTTGCACCTTTATCAAATTTTGAGAGTAGACTTATAGGACTTATTATATGTAAAATGAGGTGCTGAATCCACTGGTGAAAACCGCGATGTCTTATCTTTAACCGTTTAGGAGATCGAGTAAAATGAAGAATAATAGATATTTGAAAATGTGATATATAAACATTTTATTCGTTTGTACCTTGATCAACTCATGAGGGTAGACTTATAGGACCTATTTTATGTAAAATGAGGTGCTAAATCCACTGGTGAAAACCGCGATGTCCTATCATTAACCGTTTAGGAGATCGAGTAAAATGGAGAATATTAGAAATTTGAATATGTGATATATAAACATTTTATTCGTTTTTACCTTTATCAACTCTTGAGAGTAGACTTATAGTACCTATTTTATGTAAAATGAGGTGCTAAATCCACTGGTGAAAACCGCGATGTGATATCTTTAACCGTTTAGGAGATCGAGTAAAATGGAGAATAATAGATATTTGATAATGTGATATATAAACATTTTATTCGTTTGTACCTTAATCAACTCTTGAGAGTAGACTTATAGGACTTATTTTATGTAAAATAAGGTGCTAAATTTTCTGGTGAAAACCGCGATGTCCTATCTTTAACCGTTTAGGAGATCGAGTAAAATAGAAAATAATAGATATTTAAAAATGTGATATTTAAACAATTTATTCGTTTGTACCTTTATCAACTCTTGTGAGTAGACTTATAGGACTTATTTTATGTAAAATGAGGTGCTCAATCCACTGGTTAAAACCGCGATGTCCTATCTTTAACCGTTTAGGAGATCGAGTAAAATGGAGAATAATAGATATTTGAAAATGTGATATATAAACATTTTATTCGTTTGTACCTTTATCAACTCTTGAGAGTAGACTTATAGAACTCATTTTATGTAAAGTTTAGTGCTAAATCCACTGGTGAAAACCGCGATGTCCTATCTTTAACCGTTTAGGAGATTGAGTAAAATGAAGAATAATAGATATTTGAAAATGTGATATATAAACATTTTATTCGTTTGTACCTTTATCAACTCTTGAGAGTAGACTTATAGGACCTATTTTATGTAAAATGAGGTGCTAAATCCACTGGTGAAAACCGCGATGTCCTATCTTTAACCGTTTAGGAGATCGAGTAAAATGAAGAATAATAGATATTTGAAAATGTGATATATAAACATTTTATTCGTTTGTACCTTTATCAACTCTTGAGAGTAGACTTATAGGACCTATTTTATGTAAAATGAGGTGCTAAATCCACTGGTTAAAACCGCGATGTCCTATCTTTAACCGTTTAGGAGATTGAGTAAAATGAAGAATAATAGATATTTGAAAATGTGATATATAAACATTTTATTCGTTTGTACCTTTATCAACTCTTGAGAGTAGACTTATAGGACCTATTTTATGTAAAATGAGGTGCTAAATCCACTGGTGAAAACAGCGATGTCCTATCTTTAACCGTTTAGGAGATCGAGTAAAATGGAGAATAATAGATATTTGAAAATGTGGTATATAAACATTTTATTCGTTTGTACCTTGATCAACTCTTGAGAGTAGACTTATAGGACTTATTTTCTGTAAAATGAGGTGCAAAATCCACTGGTGAAAACCGCGATGTCCTATCTTTAACCGTTTAGGAGATCGAGTAAAATGGAGAATAATAGATATTTTATAATGTGATATATAAACATTTTATTCGTTTGTACCTTTATCAACACTTGAGAGTAGACTAATACGACTTATTTTAAGTAAAATGAGGTGCTAAATCCACTGGTGAAAACAACGATGTCCTATCTTTAACCGTTTAGGAGATCGAGTAAAAGGGAAAATAATAGATATTTGAAAATGTGATATATAAACATTTTATTCGTTTGTACCTTGATCAACTCTTGAGAGTAGACTTATAGGACTTATTTTATGTAAAATAAGGTGCTAAATCCACTGGTGAAAACCGCGATGTCCTATCTTTAACCGTTTAGGAGATGGAGTAAAATGGAGAATAATAGATATTTGAAAATGTGATATATAAACATTTTATTCGTTTGTACCTTGATCAACTCTTGAGGGTAGACTTATAGGACTTATTTTATGTAAAATGAGGTGCTAAATCCACTGGTTAAAACCGCGATGTCCTATCTTTAACCGTTTAGGATATCGAGTAAAATTAAGAATAATAGATATTTGAAAATGTGATATATAAACATTTTATTCGTTTGTACCTTTATCAACTTTTGAGAGTAGACTTATAGGACTCATTTTATGTAAAATATAGTGCTAAATCCACTGGTGAAAACCGCGATGTCCTATCTTTAACCGTTTAGGAGATCGAGTAAAATGGAGAATAATAGATATTTGAAAATGTGATATATAAACATTTTATTCGTTTGCACCTTTATCAAATTTTGAGAGTAGACTTATAGGACTTATTATATGTAAAATGAGGTGCTGAATCCACTGGTGAAAACCGCGATGTCTTATCTTTAACCGTTTAGGAGATCGAGTAAAATGAAGAATAATAGATATTTGAAAATGTGATATATAAACATTTTATTCGTTTGTACCTTGATCAACTCATGAGGGTAGACTTATAGGACCTATTTTATGTAAAATGAGGTGCTAAATCCACTGGTGAAAACCGCGATGTCCTATCATTAACCGTTTAGGAGATCGAGTAAAATGGAGAATATTAGAAATTTGAATATGTGATATATAAACATTTTATTCGTTTTTACCTTTATCAACTCTTGAGAGTAGACTTATAGTACCTATTTTATGTAAAATGAGGTGCTAAATCCACTGGTGAAAACCGCGATGTGATATCTTTAACCGTTTAGGAGATCGAGTAAAATGGAGAATAATAGATATTTGATAATGTGATATATAAACATTTTATTCGTTTGTACCTTAATCAACTCTTGAGAGTAGACTTATAGGACTTATTTTATGTAAAATAAGGTGCTAAATTTTCTGGTGAAAACCGCGATGTCCTATCTTTAACCGTTTAGGAGATCGAGTAAAATAGAAAATAATAGATATTTAAAAATGTGATATTTAAACAATTTATTCGTTTGTACCTTTATCAACTCTTGTGAGTAGACTTATAGGACTTATTTTATGTAAAATGAGGTGCTCAATCCACTGGTTAAAACCGCGATGTCCTATCTTTAACCGTTTAGGAGATCGAGTAAAATGGAGAATAATAGATATTTGAAAATGTGATATATAAACATTTTATTCGTTTGTACCTTTATCAACTCTTGAGAGTAGACTTATAGAACTCATTTTATGTAAAGTTTAGTGCTTAATCCACTGGTGAAAACCGCGATGTCCTATCTTTAACCGTTTAGGAGATTGAGTAAAATGAAGAATAATAGATATTTGAAAATGTGATATATAAACATTTTATTCGTTTGTACCTTTATCAACTCTTGAGAGTAGACTTATAGGACCTATTTTATGTAAAATGAGGTGCTAAATCCACTGGTGAAAACCGCGATGTCCTATCTTTAACCGTTTAGGAGATCGAGTAAAATGGAGAATAATAGATATTTGAAAATGTGGTATATAAACATTTTATTCGTTTGTACCTTGATCAACTCTTGAGAGTAGACTTATAGGACTTATTTTCTGTAAAATGAGGTGCAAAATCCACTGGTGAAAACCGCGATGTCCTATCTTTAACCGTTTAGGAGATCGAGTAAAATGGAGAATAATAGATATTTTATAATGTGATATATAAACATTTTATTCGTTTGTACCTTTATCAACACTTGAGAGTAGACTAATACGACTTATTTTAAGTAAAATGAGGTGCTAAATCCACTGGTGAAAACAACGATGACCTATCTTTAACCGTTTAGGAGATCGAGTAAAATGGAAAATAATAGATATTTGAAAATGTGATATATAAACATTTTATTCGTTTGTACCTTGATCAACTCTTGAGAGTAGACTTATAGGACTTATTTTATGTAAAATAAGGTGCTAAATCCACTGGTGAAAACCGCGATGTCCTATCTTTAACCGTTTAGGAGATGGAGTAAAATGGAGAATTATAGATATTTGAAAATGTGATATATAAACATTTTATTCGTTTGTACCTTGATCAACTCTTGAGGGTAGACTTATAGGACTTATTTTATGTAAAATGAGGTGCTAAATCCACTGGTTAAAACCGCGACGTCCTATCTTTAACCGTTTAGGATATCGAGTAAAATGAAGAATAATAGATATTTGAAAATGTGATATATAAACATTTTATTCGTTTGTACCTTTATCAACTTTTGAGAGTAGACTTATAGGACTCATTTTATGTAAAATATAGTGCTAAATCCACTGGTGAAAACCGCGATGTCCTATCTTTAACCGTTTAGGAGATCGAGTAAAATGGAGAATAATAGATATTTGAAAATGTGATATATAAACATTTTATTCGTTTGCACCTTTATCAAATTTTGAGAGTAGACTTATAGGACTTATTATATGTAAAATGAGGTGCTGAATCCACTGGTGAAAACCGCGATGTCTTATCTTTAACCGTTTAGGAGATCGAGTAAAATGAAGAATAATAGATATTTGAAAATGTGATATATAAACATTTTATTCGTTTGTACCTTGATCAACTCATGAGGGTAGACTTATAGGACCTATTTTATGTAAAATAAGGTGCTAAATCCTCTGGAGAAAACCGCGATGTCCTATCTTTAACCGTTTAGGAGATCGATTAAAATGGATATTAATAGATATTTGAAAATGTGATATATAAACATTTTATTCGTTTGTACCTTGATCAACTCTTGAGGGTAGACTTATAGGACTTATTTTATGTAAAATGAGGTGCTAAATCCACTGGTAAAAACCGCGATGTCTTATCTTTAACCGTTTAGGAGATCAAGTAAAATTGAGAATAATAGATATTTGAAAATGTGATATATAAAAATTTTATTCGTTTGTACCTTTATCAACTCTTGAGAGTAGACTTATAGGACTTATTTTATGTAAAATGAGGTGCTAAATCCACTGGTGAAAACCGCGATGTCCTATTTTTAACCGTTTAGGAGATCGAGTAAAATGGAGAATAATAGATATTTGAATATGTGATATATAAACATTTTATTCGTTTGTACCTTTATCAACTCTTAAGAGTAGACTTATAGGACTTATTTTCTGTAAAATAAGGTGCAAAATCCACTGGTGAAAACCGCGATGTCCTATCTTTTACCGTTTAGGAGATCGAGTAAAATGGAGAATAATAGATATTTTATAATGTGATATATAAACATTTTATTCGTTTGTACCTTTATCAACACTTGAGAGTAGACTAATACGACTTATTTTAAGTAAAATGAGGTGCTTAATCCACTGGTGAAAACAACGATGTCCTATCTTTAACCGTTTAGGAGATCGAGTAAAATGGAAAATAATAGATATTTGAAAATGTGATATATAAACATTTTATTCGTTTGTACCTTTATCAACTCTTGAGAGTAGACTTATAGGACCTATTTTATGTAAAATGAGGTGCTAAATTTACTGGTGAAATTCGCGATGTCCTATATTTAACCGTTTAGGGGATCGAGTAAAATGGAGAATAATAGATATTTGAAAATGTGATATATAAACATTTTATTCGTTTGTACCTTTATCAACTCTTGAGAGTAGACTTATAGGACTTATTTTATGTAAAATGAGGTGCTAAATCCACTGGTTAAAACCGCGATGTCCTATCTTTAATCGTTTAGGAGATTGAGTAAAATGAAGAATAAAAGATATTTGAAAATGTGATATATAAACATTTTATTCGTTTTGTACTTTTATCAACTCTTGAGAGTAGACTTATAGGACTTATTATATGTAAAATGAGGTGCTAAATCCACTAGTGAAAACCGCGATGTCCTATTTTTAACTGTTTAGGAGATCGAGTAAAATGGAGAATAATAGATATTTGAATATGTGATATATAAACATTTTATTCGTTTGTACCTTTATCAACTCTTAAGAGTAGACTTATAGGACTTATTTTCTGTAAAATGAGGTGCAAAATCCACTGGTGAAAACCGCGATGTCCTATCTTGAACCGTTTAGGAGATCGAGTAAAATGGAGAAAAATAGATATTTGAAAATGTGATATATAAACATTTTATTCGTTTGTACCTTTATCAACTCTTGAGAGTAGACTTATAGGACCTATTTTATGTAAAATGAGGTGCTAAATTTACTGGTGAAATCCGCGATGTCCTATCTTTAACCGTTTAGGAGATCGAGTAAAATTGAGAATAATAGATATTTGAAAATGTGATATATAAAAATTTTATTCGTTTGTACCTTTATCAACTCTTGAGAGTAGACTTATTAGACTTATTTTATGTAAAATGAGGTGCTAAATCCTCTGGTGAAAACCGCGATGTCTTATCTTTAACGGTTTAGGAGATCGAGTAAAATAGAAAATAATAGATATTTGAAAATGTGATATATAAACAATTTATTCATTTGTACCTTTATCAACTCTTGAGAGTAGACTTATAGGACTTATTTTATGTAAAATGAGGTGCGAAATCCACTGGTGAAAACCGCGATGTCCTATCTTGAACCGTTTAGGAGATCGAGTAAAATGGAGAAAAATAGATATTTGAAAATGTGATATATAAACATTTTATTCGTTTTGTACTTTTATCAACTCTTGAGAGTAGACTTATAGGACTTATTATATGTAAAATGAGGTGCTAAATCCACTGGTGAAAACCGCGATGTCCTATTTTTAACCGTTTAGGAGATCGAGTAAAATGGAGAATAATAGATATTTGAATATGTGATATATAAACATTTTATTCGTTTGTACCTTTATCAACTCTTAAGAGTAGACTTATAGGACTTATTTTCTGTAAAATGAGGTGCAAAATCCAATGGTAAAAACCGCGATGTCCTATCTTGAACCGTTTAGGAGATCGAGTAAAATGGAGAAAAATAGATATTTGAAAATGTGATATATAAACATTTTATTCGTTTGTACCTTTATCAACTCTTGAGAGTAGACTTATAGGACCTATTTTATGTAAAATGAGGTGCTAAATTTACTGGTGAAAACCGCGATGTCCTATCTTTAACCGTTTAGGAGATCGAGTAAAATTGAGAATAATAGATATTTGAAAATGTGATATATAAAAATTTTATTCGTTTGTACCTTTATCAACTCTTGAGAGTAGACTTATTAGACTTATTTTATGTAAAATGAGGTGCTAAATCCTCTGGTGAAAACCGCGATGTCTTATCTTTAACGGTTTAGGAGATCGAGTAAAATAGAAAATAATAGATATTTGAAAATGTGATATATAAACATTTTATTTGTTTGTACTTTTATCAACTCTTGAGAGTAGACTTATAGGACTTATTTTGCTGTAAAATGAGGTGCTAAATCCACTGGTAAAATCCGCGATGTCCTATCTTTAACCGTTTAGCAGATCGAGTATAATGGAGAATAATAGATATTTGATATTATGATATATAAACATTTTATTCGTTTGTTTCTTTATCAACTCTTGAGAGTAGACTTATAGGACTTATTTTATGTAAAATAAGGTGCTAAATCCACTGGTAAAAACCGCGATGTCCTATCTCTAACCGTTTAAGAGATCGAGTAAAATTAATAATAACAGATATTTGAAAATGTGATATATAAACATTTTATTCGTTTGTACCTTTATCAACTCTTGAGAGTAGACTTATAGGAGTTATTTTATGTAAAATGAGGTGCTAAATCGACTGGTGAAAACCGCGATCTCCTATTTTTAACCGTTTAGGAGATCGAGTAAAATGGAGAATAATAGATATTTGAATATGTGATATATAAATATTTTATTCGTTTGTACCTTTATCAACTCTTAAAAGTAGACTTATAGGACTAATTTTCTGTAAAATGAGGTGCTAAATCCACTGGTGAAAACCGCGATGTCCTATCTTGAACCGTTTAGGAGATCGAGTAAAATGGAGAAAAATAGATATTTGAAAATGTGATATATAAACATTTTATTCGCTTGTACCTTTATCAACTCTTGAGAGTAGACTTATAGGACCTATTTTATGTAAAATGAGGTGCTAAATCCACTGGTGAAAACCGCGATGTCCTATCTTGAACCGTTTAGGAGATCGAGTAAAATGGAGAAAAATAGATATTTGAAAATGTGATATATAAACATTTTATTCGTTTGTACCTTTATCAACTCTTGAGAGTAGACTTATAGGACCTATTTTATGTAAAATGAGGTGCTAAATTTACTGGTGAAAACCGCGATGTCCTATCTTTAACCGTTTAGGAGATCGAGTAAAATTGAAAACAATAGATATTTGAAAATGTGATATATAAAAATTTTATTCGTTTGTACCTTTATCAACTCTTGAGAGTAGACTTATAGGACTTATTTTATGTAAAATGAGGTGCTAAATCCTCTGGTGAAAACCGCGATGTCCTATCTTTAACCGTTTAGGAGATCGAGTAAAATAGAAAATAATAGATATTTGAAAATGTGATATATAAACAATTTATTCATTTGTACCTTTATCAACTCTTTAGAGTAGACTTATAGGACTTATTTTATGTAAAATGAGGTGCTAAATCCACTGGTTAAAACCGCGATATCCTATATTTAACCGTTTAGGAGATCGAGTAAAATGGAGAATAATAGATATTTGAAAATGTGATATATTAACATTTTATTCGTTTGTACCTTGATCAACTCATGAGGGTAGACTTATAGAACCTATTTTATGTAAAATGAGGTGCTAAATCCACTGGTGAAAACCGCGATGTCCTATCATTAACCGTTTAGGAGATCGAGTAAAATGGAGAATATTAGAAATTTGAATATGTGATATATAAACATTTTATTCGTTTTTACCTTTATCAACTCTTGAGAGTAGACTTATACTACCTATTTTATGTAAAATGAGGTGCTAAATCCACTGGTGAAAACCGCGATGTCCTATCTTTAACCGTTTAGGAGATCGAGTAAAATAGAAAATAATAGATATTTAAAAATGTGATATTTAAACAATTTATTCTTTTGTACCTTTATCAACTCTTGAGAGTAGACTTATAGGACTTATTTTATGTAAAATGAGGTGCTTAATCCACTGGTTAAAACCGCGATGTCCTATCTTTAACCGTTCAGGAGATCGAGTAAAATGGAGAATAATAGATATTTGAAAATGTGATATATAAACATTTTATTCGTTTGTACCTTTATCAACTCTTGAGAGTAGACTTATAGGACTCATTTTATGTAAAATATAGTGCTAAATCCACTGGTGAAAACCGCGATGTCCTATCTTTAACCGTTTAGGAGATCGAGTAAAATGGTGAATAATAGATATTTGAAAATGTGATATATAAACATTTTATTCGTTTGTACCTTTATCAACTCTTGAGAGTAGACTTATAGGACTTATTTTATGTAAAATGAGGTGCTAAATCCACTGGTTAAAACCGCGATGTCCTATCTTTAACCGTTTAGGATTTCGAGTAAAATGAAGAATAATAGATATTTGAAAATGTGATATATAAACATTTTATTCGTTTGTACCTTTATCAACTTTTGAGAGTAGACTTATAGGACTCATTTTATGTAAAATATAGTGCTAAATCCACTGGTGAAAACCGCGATGTCCTATCTTTAACCGTTTAGGAGATCGAGTAAAATGGAGAATAATAGATATTTGAAAATGTGATATATAAACATTTTATTCGTTTGCACCTTTATCAAATTTTGAGAGTAGACTTATAGGACTTATTATATGTAAAATGAGGTGCTGAATCCACTGGTGAAAACCGCGATGTCTTATCTTTAACCGTTTAGGAGATCGAGTAAAATGAAGAATAATAGATATTTGAAAATGTGATATATAAACATTTTATTCGTTTGTACCTTGATCAACTCATGAGGGTAGACTTATAGGACCTATTTTATGTAAAATGAGGTGCTAAATCCACTGGTGAAAACCGCGATGTCCTATCATTAACCGTTTAGGAGATCGAGTAAAATGGAGAATATTAGAAATTTGAATATGTGATATATAAACATTTTATTCGTTTTTACCTTTATCAACTCTTGAGAGTAGACTTATAGTACCTATTTTATGTAAAATGAGGTGCTAAATCCACTGGTGAAAACCGCGATGTGATATCTTTAACCGTTTAGGAGATCGAGTAAAATGGAGAATAATAGATATTTGATAATGTGATATATAAACATTTTATTCGTTTGTACCTTAATCAACTCTTGAGAGTAGACTTATAGGACTTATTTTATGTAAAATAAGGTGCTAAATCCTCTGGTGAAAACCGCGATGTCCTATCTTTAACCGTTTAGGAGATCGAGTAAAATAGAAAATAATAGATATTTAAAAATGTGATATTTAAACAATTTATTCGTTTGTACCTTTATCAACTCTTGAGAGTAGACTTATAGGACTTATTTTATGTAAAATGAGGTGCTCAATATACTGGTTAAAACCGCGATGTCCTATCTTTAACCGTTTAGGAGATCGAGTAAAATGGAGAATAATAGATATTTGAAAATGTGATATATAAACATTTTATTCGTTTGTACCTTGATCAACTCATGAGGGTAGACTTATAGGACCTATTTTATGTAAAATGAGGTGCTAAATCCACTGGTAAAAACCGCGATGTCCTATCATTAACCGTTTAGGAGATCGAGTAAAATGGAGAATATTAGAAATTTGAATATGTGATATATAAACATTTTATTCCTTTTTAACTTTATCAACTCTTGAGAGTAGACTTATAGTACCTATTTTATGTAAAATGAGGTGCTAAATCCACTAGTGAAAACCGCGATGTGATATCTTTAACCGTTTAGGAGATCGAGTAAAATGGAGAAAAATAGATATTTGAAAATGTGATATATAAACATTTTATTCGTTTGTACCTTTATCAACTCTTGAGAGTAGACTTATAGGACCTATTTTATGTAAAATGAGGTGCTAAATCCACTGGTTAAAACCGCGATGTTCTATCTTTAACCGTTTAGGATATAGAGTAAAATGAAGAATAATAGATATTTGAAAATGTGATATATAAACATTTTATTCGTTTGTACCTTTATCAACTCTTGAGAGTAGACTTATAGGACCTATTTTATGTAAAATGAGGTGCTAAATCCACTGGTGAAAACCGCGATGTCCTATCTTTAACCGTTTAGGAGATCGAGTAAAATGGAGAATAATAGATATTTGAAAATGTGGTATATAAACATTTTATTCGTTTGTACCTTGATCAACTCTTGAGAGTAGACTTATAGGTCTTATTTTATGTAAAATGAGGTACTAAATCCTCTGGAGAAAACCGCGATGTCCTATCTTTAACCGTTTAGGAGATCGATTAAAATGGATATTAATAGATATTTAAAAATGTGATATATAAACATTTTATTTGTTTGTACCTTTATCAACTCTTGAGAGTAGACTTATAGGACTTATTTTATGTAAAATAAGGTGCTAAATCCACTGGTGAAAACCGCGATGTCCTATCTTTAACCGTTTAGGAGATGGAGTAAAATGGAGAATAATAGATATTTGAAAATGTGATATATAAACATTTTATTCGTTTGTAACGAAGTGTTTTGGCCGTAATAGAACAGAAAAGGATATTTGGAGAATGGATGATGGATTTGGAAGACCTAGAAGAAAGAAAATATTTAATTAGATTTGTAAACTGTTAGATAGGAATTACATACTTACATTTAAACACACATTATGCTGAAAGGATTGAATGGACGAACTAATTAAAGCGTTTCATATATATAAAGGTTTATGCGGCACACTTATCAACCTGAAATTCAGTAAAAATTAGTAATTGAAAGACAAATTAACTATAACTTACCGTAATAAATATCATTTAAGCCGTTGGAAAATATTTGGAGGTTATGTCATTTGACATATTAGTTATTTTTACTAGTTAATGTTGGAATTGCAAATTCCACTGTTGGAAGTGGGAGAAGTAGTAGGGAAAAGAGTGGGAGCAGTATAAAAGCCGCTGCACAGCCGTTTTCCGGCAGTTCGCTGCAGTTTCCACTGGAAGAAACATTGGAGTTCGAGGTAATTGGAAGAAGCAATTGCAGCTCTGTACGGCCCTCTTAGTAGTATTCCTACAGAGTTTCAAAGACCCCTTCTCGTAAGAGATATTGTCTTTGAGGCACCTGGAGCCCCAACTATTGTCCGAGTTGGGTCACTCTAGTTTTGATATCGCGTTAGATTCGTGTATGGAATAAGAAATTTCGTGTTAGGTTCATAGCGTTTATTGGCGAATAATTTATCGCATTTTGTATTAATAATTGTCCCGTTTAATTATTTAAAACCCGTAGTAATTGATCCTTTAAGTCCATATTCCTTTCAATCACACTTTTCCCAACACATACACATATTTATTATTATTTGTTAATTTCATTTAATTTTATTAGTTAAATATTGATGCAATCAAATAGTATTGATCAATAAATGTTATTAATTTGAGTTAATAATTTTTGAGTCTTATTTGCGTTATTTTCATTCCAAAGTCCAATAAAATAAAATCAGAACCCTGGAATTATACCCGTTTGCCCCGCTAATAGCCCAAGCTACCTTGAGAGCTGTGTAATAAGTTTTTGGAAGTTGATTTCTGTTCATCGTTGGATAAAAAGTCGTTGCAGAGACATCGATTTTGTTTGATTTTAAATCTTTCCCGGTTTGAAAGGAAACCTGGTGGCGCCCGAGTTATTTTGAATTTATGTGAAAGTACTATTTGAATTTAGAAATAATATTTGTACCGTCTAATATTTGAATTATTTTCATCATATTAAATTGACATATATCGAACAGAAATTGAACTGCTAAATAACATTATATAATTTGGCACCTGCGAGCAGGGACTGATTTGATTTTGTTACACAGATTCGATTTTTATTGGACTAATTTGTTTAATTGTTTATTGAAATATTGGTTGAGTTAAAACCATAGTTAATAATTTGAGTTAATTTTCATTACATAAAAGATACAAAATACAAAAAGACATTGACACAAAGGAATAATGGATCAGCTTAGACAAAATACTGTTTTTAATGGATTTTCTGCAGAAGAATTGCAGGAGATTGATGAAAGAATTAATTTTTATAAAAATTGCGTTACAACAACTCCGACTACGAATACAACGACATTTACGTCGTCTAGACCTATTTCCTCTGTAATATTTCAACCCGGTGGTACTTTACCAACACCAGAAAAATTGAATTTTGACACAACTCCTTCAGTTCCTCCTGTATTTAATACCACACCGTTATATAAGAAAGATCCACCCGTAGATTATTCATTTAATTCAAATAAATGTTATAATGATAAATTTAATAATATTAGTTCAAATAATTCTGCTTTATATCACATTCATAAATGGAATTTGAGTTTTGATGGGACAACCGATCCTATTTTATTTTTAGAAAGGTTAGATGAATTGAGATTATTATATAATTTCACATTTGAGGAAATATTAGTAGGAATTTCAATATTATTGAAAGACAATGCATTACTATGGTACCGAAACTACAGAATGAACTGGCAAAATTGGTCAGACTTCGAAAGTGACTTTAAATTATTCTTTATACCTGGCGATTATGAAATTCAAATTGAAGAACAAATAAGTAAAAGAACCCAGAAAGTTAATGAAACAGGTTTAGAATACGTCGTATCATTGCAAACTTTAATGCGTAGATTGCCTAATTATAGTGAAAATAAAAAGCTATATTGGTTGCACAGGAATTTACTTCCTGAATATAGACAATTTATACCCCGTCATAGTTTTAACACCGAATATGAATTAATAAATAGTATTCGAGAGTATGATCAATTAAAACAGGACTTAAATCAAACTAATAATAAAAATTCTAATCGTTTATTTAATTCCAATCCTTTTGCCAATAGAAATTCTTTCAATAATCAAAATTTTGTCAAACCAAATAATTTTAAACCGAATAGCAATTATAACCGTAATCCATTTCAACCGTTGAGAAATGAAAGGCCGTTTAATCAATATAATTCACCTATAAATCAGATTAATTCAGTAAGATCTAATAATTTTAATCAAAATTATACAAATTCTTCATTTGAAAATAACAGATCTAAACCGTTTGACAATAAACCGTTATATAATAATATACCAGTACACCAGGATAATCGTATTAGATTTAATTCTAATAAAAATTATAATAATGTCCGACCGTATAATTCAACCCCCGTAGTTAGTCAAGTTAATTCAATACCGTCGAATAATGATAAATATCGGCCACAAACAAATAATATTCCTAATCAAACTAGACAAGAAAATAATTTTTCAAACAGACAAACATACAGAAATCCGGTAACCGAAAATAAAAATAAACCAGTTCAGTTCCAACAGAATCAGGAAATTCAGTTAGAAAAGTCTAAGAACTTTAAAGAAATTAAACATGCTGTTTGTTATAATTGTGGAATTGTAGGACATTTCAAAAGTGAATGCAAAGGCCAGAGAAAAATATTCTGTTACAAGTGCTTAGAACCGAATGTAACAATGAAAAATTGTTACAAATGCAATAAATTTTCGGGAAACTAAAAACCAGCTGTCCTGAAAGAGGCACTGAACAGTTGGTGAAAGCGGAAGCCTCTAAAACCGAAAACTTTGTAAGCAACTTTAATCCCGTTGAATTATCAAAATCAAATTTCAATTTAGTAGTTAAAAATCCTGTAATTTCAAAAGTAGATCAGCACACACAAAATTTCGTAAATAGCGAAAATAAATCTGTTGTAGAAAAATCCGTTGATAAATTAGTCAAAGTTAGAGACAGTTCGTTAGATAATATTGTAGATAAAAGAATTTTTGTTCCAATTACAATTAAAAATAGGAAATATTGTGCCTTAGTAGACCCCGGATCAGTTCATTCGTTTATAGGGGAAAAGATTAAAAATGAATTACCCGATTTAGTGGATTTGAATACTGAAGCCACTGCAAAATTAGCTAACGGTGTTTTAGTACCTGTTACTGTACAGTTCAATTTAACATTTAGTATTGCCCGTTATGAAATCAATGACAAATTTAGATTTTTGCCGTCTTTAGTAAATGATATGCTCATTGGAGCTGACATATTAAATCACTACGATGGATGGATAGATTTAGGAAAGCGTAGATTGTTTTTATGCGGAAAACAAATTCCATTAATAGAAAATATAGGAATTGCTAGTATCGAAAGGGTTCAAATGAGGGAAATTTCCGTTACAAATAGTTCCGTAGTTCATAATGTTATTGAGGAAGTCAGTAGAGGAAAATCGGTAGAGGAAGTACAAAAAGAAAAGTTAGAAAAATTTATTAAAGATGAATTAGACAAATTTAATGAAATTTCCGGCCCAACTCATTTAGTAGAACATAAAATTAAATTATCAGATCCTACACCTATAAAACAAAGATATAGACCGCAAAATCCAAAAATGCGAATTAGTTAGCGAACAGGTAGATGAAATGTTGGAAAAAGGTATTATAGAACCTTCATCTAGTCCTTGGAGTTCTCCGATAGTTATGGTACCTAAGAAAAACGGTACATATAGGTTTTGCGTTGATTTTCGTAAGGTAAACCAAGTCTCAGTTAAAGATGCGTACCCATTACCACACATAAATGGTATTTTAAATAAATTAAGGGAAGCTAAATTTATTAGTACGATTGATTTAAAAAATGGTTATTGGCTCATACCGTTATCAGATGAAAGTAAGCCAATTACAGCTTTTACAATTCCGGGTAGAGGATTATTTCAGTTTAGAGTTATGCCGTTTGGATTGCATTCTGCACCCGCTACCTTTCAAAGACTGTTGGATACTATAATTGGTCCTGAAATGGAGCCAAAAGCATTTGCGTACTTAGACGATATAATAGTTTTAGGAAAGACATTTGACGAACATTTACAAAATTTAAAAGAAGTTTTTGATAGACTAAAAGAGGCTAAATTAATTGGGAACATAGAAAAATGCAAATTTGCGGAAAAATCAATCAAATATTTAGGATATTTAATTACCGATCAAGGAATACAGACAGATCCTGATAAAGTTGAATCTATAGTAAAATTACCCGTACCGACAAATGTAAAACAAATAAGATCATTTCTAGGAATTGCGTCTTGGTATCGTAGATTTATACCAGCATTTTCAACTATTTCAGCCCCCTTAACTAAATTATTACATAAAAATCAAAAATTCATTTGGACAGATGATCAAACTTTTGCGTTTAATGCGATTAAAAACTGTTTAACTAAAGCCCCCGTATTAGGTTGTCCTGATTTTGAAGTACCATTTAATTTGCAAACAGATGCATCAGATTATGGATTAGGTGTAGCTTTAACTCAAATTCAGGATGGAAGAGAGCGTGTCATAGCATACGCAAGTAGAACTTTAAATTCAGCAGAAAAGAATTATTCAGTAACCGAAAAGGAATGTTTAGCTATTGTTTGGGGAATAGAGAAAATGAGACCTTATTTAGAAGGATACAAATTTATAGTAACAACCGATCATCAAAGTTTAAAGTGGTTGCAATCTATTAAAAGTCCGTCAGGTAGAATAGCCCGTTGGAGCGTATTTTTACAATCGTTTGATTTTGAAATTGTATATAGAAAAGGCAGCTTAAATAGAGTAGCAGACGCGTTATCACGTCAACCTTTACCGTTAGATAATGATACCGTAGTAGTTGATAATGAAATTTGTAATTTAGATTTAGTGAATGAATGGGATGAATGTGTGTGGTATAAGAGTAAAGTTAAGGAAGTTAAGAAAAATCCGGAGAAATATCCTGATTATTGTTTGAAAAATGATAGATTATATAGGCATATATTAGATAGTAGTGATTTAAAGGAAAATAATGAATATAAAGCATGGAAATTATGTGTGCCAAAAAGTTTAAGAGACACAGTTTTAGTAGAAAATCATGATGTGCCCAACGCAGGTCACTTAGGTATTTCCAAAACTTGCAATCGTATTGCACGAAATTATTACTGGCCTGGTATGTTTAGGGACATCGGAAAATATGTTAGGAACTGTAAGAAATGCCGTTGTTATAAGAGCAATCAGCAACAAATAGCTGGTAAAATGCAACCGTTTATAGCATCTCAGCCATGGGATATAATTAGCACAGATTTAGTAGGTCCGTTGCCTAGATCTAAGAAAGGGAATTGTTATTTAGTAGTATTTCAAGATAAATTTACAAAATGGGTTCATGCGAAACCGTTAAAGAAGGCCACAGCGAAATTGGTGAGCCAAACGTTTTATGAGGATATTGTGTTAAAGTTTGGTTGTCCTAGAGTTTTGATTAGTGACAATGGAACACAATATGACTGTAAATTAATGAAAGATTTGTTAGGTGAATTAGGGATTAAACATAGATTTACTCCTCCGTATACGCCCCAAGCTAATCCCGTAGAAAGATCAAATCGTACATTAAAGACAATGATTGGTCAGTACTGTGAAAATGATCATAGGGAATGGGATATACACATTAGCGAATTTTTGTTTGCAATTAACACCGTTAAAAATGATTCAACTAATTTTTCACCTGCGTACTTAAATTTTGGAAGGGAATTGGAAATTCCAAAAGCATTGTACAGAAATAATTTAGATGATAATGTTGATACAATAGATAATAATATAGGTTTAGAGAATAGAGTTTCGCAATTAGATAATTTAAGGAAAACGTATGAATTTGTTAAAGAAAATATGGTCCGTGCGTTCAACAATCAAAGTAAATACTATAATTTACGTAGGAGAGAATGGCGTTGTAAAATAGGTGATCATGTATATAAAAAAGAACACCATTTGTCTTCCGCTATTCAAAATTTTGCTGCTAAGTTAGCACCAAAATATTCAGGACCGTATGAGATCATTAAAGTTATTTCACCCGTTGTTTATGATTTAAAAGACCTTAATGATAACCGTAGAATTAGAAATGTTCATATTAAGGACCTTAAATCCGTTTAAATTAACCCGTTTTGTTTCATTTTGTTTTAGTTATCCGTATTTTGCAAGTTATTAGTTGATTTATACGAGTTACCATTGACCGTTTCCATAGTAACATCCAAGTTTGTTGATTTCGTTCGTTGAAGAATTGTTAAAGCTGTTTAATTGTGTTTTCCATTGGAAATTGTTAAAATTTGTCATTATTATTATAAATATGGCAGAAGATCAAGATATAATTGAGCTATTGGACGAGTTTATTGATGAGGAATTCTCTCATGGAATAGATAAAAATTTGCTTCAAACTCGAAATTGCCGTTGTAGAAAAATTAACTATAAAGATAGATGTTATCGTTGTGGAATAATAGGCCACTATGCCAAAGAATGCTTTGGACGAAAAGTCGTCTTTTGCGGAGAGTGTAGCTCTACACGAATTATTGAAGCAAATGAATAAAATTCAAAATTTTAAAAATCGTTATAAATATTTATTTATTTAAAAAAAAAAAAAAATAATTAAAGTAAACAGTTAAAAATATAAATAACTTGGTATTCCGTCAAATTATTTCCGTTGATGGGATTCTTGCACTTCTTCCATAAAGTTTTGATTTTTCAACATGTTGCCCATAACATCCATAAATTTCGCCACACGACCGGCTGAGGCGATACGACCAGTCCTGATGCACAATTCTGGTAAATGCAGGATTTTCTTCTTTTACTTGTAATGACGATGAAAGCATATTAAATATGGTACAATCTGAAACTAATAATTCTATTAATATAAAAAGTATTCTACCATCTGAAATGTTACCTTTTATACACAGAAATAGAGAGATGACTTGTTCTTTTGGACATCCGTTTAATATATAATGTTTTCCGTTGTAGAGTGTCTTCAGACCAATTGATTTGTTTCCTAACGAGGAACAAGAATTAATAATAAAGTTAGAAAACGAAAATACAAAATTACACCACAGAAATTTAGAACTAATAAAACAGACGAAACTCCAGGAGGAGAAATTAAAAAAAAACAATAAAGCTACATTATTGTTGAGTTTGAAATTAAAAAGGGAAGAAGAAGAACATAATAAAACAAAGGAGAAACTAAAGCAGACAGAAATGAATACGCAAATATTAATGGGAGAGTTGCGGCGACACGATGCAAAAATAAATAAACGTATGCGTGAAAAAGAATTGGAAGTAGAAAAAGTGAGGGAAGAATATAATAAGAGGCTGCAAGAAATAAAAGATAGGGCGGAAAAAGACGTAAAAGAATTGACAAAGGAAAAGAATAGAATGTATAGGAGGTGGAAACAAGAAAAAGAAAATAGTGGTAATAAATTGAGAAATAGAGAATTGGTACGTCTGCCAGAAAAGATATATTGGAGAAATAATTAATTTTTCATAAAATTACCGTTTAATAAATAGTTTTCGTTAACCCGTTGTGTACTTTAATTTTCCGTAAATTTTCCGTTTATAACTAGGTTGGTACTTCCGTTAATAAGATAAGTAATTTGTCTTCTGGGGTGATTAATAATTTGGTATGGAAAGCTGATAGTCATAAAGATGAATTTGATGATCTGGAATGGAAAATCGGAAAGAAAATTACTAAGTAATTTTCTTACGAGGAAAGGGGGGAATGTAACAAAGTGTTTTGGCCGTAATAGAACAGAAAAGGATATTTGGAGAATGGATGATGGATTTGGAAGACCTAGAAGAAAGAAAATATTTAATTAGATTTGTAAACTGTTAGATAGGAATTACATACTTACATTTAAACACACATTATGCTGAAAGGATTGAATGGACGAACTAATTAAAGCGTTTCATATATATAAAGGTTTATGCGGCACACTTATCAACCTGAAATTCAGTAAAAATTAGTAATTGAAAGACAAATTAACTATAACTTACCGTAATAAATATCATTTAAGCCGTTGGAAAATATTTGGAGGTTATGTCATTTGACATATTAGTTATTTTTACTAGTTAATGTTGGAATTGCAAATTCCACTGTTGGAAGTGGGAGAAGTAGTAGGGAAAAGAGTGGGAGCAGTATAAAAGCCGCTGCACAGCCGTTTTCCGGCAGTTCGCTGCAGTTTCCACTGGAAGAAACATTGGAGTTCGAGGTAATTGGAAGAAGCAATTGCAGCTCTGTACGGCCCTCTTAGTAGTATTCCTACAGAGTTTCAAAGACCCCTTCTCGTAAGAGATATTGTCTTTGAGGCACCTGGAGCCCCAACTATTGTCCGAGTTGGGTCACTCTAGTTTTGATATCGCGTTAGATTCGTGTATGGAATAAGAAATTTCGTGTTAGGTTCATAGCGTTTATTGGCGAATAATTTATCGCATTTTGTATTAATAATTGTCCCGTTTAATTATTTAAAACCCGTAGTAATTGATCCTTTAAGTCCATATTCCTTTCAATCACACTTTTCCCAACACATACACATATTTATTATTATTTGTTAATTTCATTTAATTTTATTAGTTAAATATTGATGCAATCAAATAGTATTGATCAATAAATGTTATTAATTTGAGTTAATAATTTTTGAGTCTTATTTGCGTTATTTTCATTCCAAAGTCCAATAAAATAAAATCAGAACCCTGGAATTATACCCGTTTGCCCCGCTAATAGCCCAAGCTACCTTGAGAGCTGTGTAATAAGTTTTTGGAAGTTGATTTCTGTTCATCGTTGGATAAAAAGTCGTTGCAGAGACATCGATTTTGTTTGATTTTAAATCATTCCCGGTTTGAAAGGAAACCTGGTGGCGCCCGAGTTATTTTGAATTTATGTGAAAGTACTATTTGAATTTAGAAATAATATTTGTACCGTCTAATATTTGAATTATTTTCATCATATTAAATTGACATATATCGAACAGAAATTGAACTGCTAAATAACATTATACGTTTGTACCTTGATCAACTCTTGAGGGTAGACTTATAGGACTTATTTTATGTAAAATGAGGTGCTAAATCCACTGGTGAAAACCGCGATGTCCTATCTTTAACCTTTTAGGAGATCGAGTAAAATGGAGAATAATAGATATTTGAAAATGTGGTATATAAACATTTTATTCGTTTGTACCTTGATCAACTCTTGAGAGTAGACTTATAGGTCTTATTTTATGTAAAATGAGGTACTAAATCCTCTGGAGAAAACCGCGATGTCCTATCTTTAACCGTTTAGGAGATCGATTAAAATGGATATTAATAGATATTTAAAAATGTGATATATAAACATTTTATTTGTTTGTACCTTTATCAACTCTTGAGAGTAGACTTATAGGACTTATTTTATGTAAAATAAGGTGCTAAATCCACTGGTGAAAACCGCGATGTCCTATCTTTAACCGTTTAGGAGATGGAGTAAAATGGAGAATAATAGATATTTGAAAATGTGATATATAAACATTTTATTCGTTTGTACCTTGATCAACTCTTGAGGGTAGACTTATAGGACTTATTTTATGTAAAATGAGGTGCTAAATCCACTGGTAAAAACCGCGATGTCTTATCTTTAACCGTTTAGGAGATCAAGTAAAATTGAGAATAATAGATATTTGAAAATGTGATATATAAAAATTTTATTCGTTTGTACCTTTATCAACTCTTGAGAGTAGACTTATACGACTCATTTTATGTAAAATGAGGTGCTAAATCCACTGGTGAAAACCGCGATGTCCTATTTTTAACCGTTTAGGAGATCGAGTAAAATGGAGAATAATAGATATTTGAATATGTGATATATAAACATTTTATTCGTTTGTACCTTTATCAACTCTTAAGAGTAGACTTATAGGACTTATTTTCTGTAAAATGAGGTGCAAAATCCACTGGTGAAAACCGCGATGTCCTATCATTAACCGTTTAGGAGATCGAGTAAAATGGAGAATAATAGATATTTTATAGTGTGATATATAAACATTTTATTCGTTTGTACCTTTATCAACACTTGAGAGTAGACTAATACGACTTATTTTAAGTAAAATGAGGTGCTAAATCCACTGGTGAAAACAACGATGTCCTATCTTTAACCGTTTAGGAGATCGAGTAAAATGGAAAATAATAGATATTTGAAAATGTGATATATAAACATTTTATTCGTTTGTACCTTTATCAACTCTTGAGAGTAGACTTATAGGACCTATTTTATGTAAAATGAGGTGCTAAATTTACTGGTGAAATTCGCGATGTCCTATATTTAACCGTTTAGGGGATCGAGTAAAATGGAGAATAATAGATATTTGAAAATGTGATATATAAACATTTTATTCGTTTGTACCTTTATCAACTCTTGAGAGTAGACTTATAGGACTTATTTTATGTAAAATGAGGTGCTAAATCCACTGGTTAAAACCGCGATGTCCTATCTTTAATCGTTTAGGAGATTGAGTAAAATGAAGAATAATAGATATTTGAAAATGTGATATATAAACATTTTATTCGTTTTGTACTTTTATCAACTCTTGAGAGTAGACTTATAGGACTTATTATATGTAAAATGAGGTGCTAAATCCACTGGTGAAAACCGCGATGTCCTATTTTTAACCGTTTAGGAGATCGAGTAAAATGGAGAATAATAGATATTTGAATATGTGATATATAAACATTTTATTCGTTTGTACCTTTATCAACTCTTAAGAGTAGACTTATAGGACTTATTTTCTGTAAAATGAGGTGCAAAATCCACTGGTGAAAACCGCGATGTCCTATCTTTAACCGTTTTGGAGATCGATTAAAATGGATATTAATAGATATTTAAAAATGTGATATATAAACATTTTATTTGTTTGTACCTTTATCAACTCTTGAGAGTAGACTTATAGGACTTATTTTATGTAAAATAAGGTGCTAAATCCACTGGTGAAAACCGCGATGTCCTATCTTTAACCGTTTAGGAGATGGAGTAAAATGGAGAATAATAGATATTTGAAAATGTGATATATAAACATTTTATTCGTTTGTACCTTGATCAACTCTTGAGGGTAGACTTATAGGACTTATTTTATGTAAAATGAGGTGCTAAATCCACTGGTAAAAACCGCGATGTCTTATCTTTAACCGTTTAGGAGATCAAGTAAAATTGAGAATAATAGATATTTGAAAATGTGATATATAAAAATTTTATTCGTTTGTACCTTGATCAACTCTTGAGGGTAGACTTATAGGACTTATTTTATGTAAAATGAGGTGCTAAATCCACTGGTGAAAACCGCGATGTCCTATCTTTAACCGTTTAGGAGATCGAGTAAAATGGAGAATAATAGATATTTGAAAATGTGGTATATAAACATTTTATTCGTTTGTACCTTGATCAACTCTTGAGAGTAGACTTATAGGTCTTATTTTATGTAAAATGAGGTACTAAATCCTCTGGAGAAAACCGCGATGTCCTATCTTTAACCGTTTAGGAGATCGATTAAAATGGATATTAATAGATATTTAAAAATGTGATATATAAACATTTTATTTGTTTGTACCTTTATCAACTCTTGAGAGTAGACTTATAGGACTTATTTTATGTAAAATGAGGTGCTAAATCCACTGGTGAAAACCGCGATGTCCTATCTTTAACCGTTTAGGAGATCGAGTAAAATGGAGAATAATAGATATTTGAAAATGTGGTATATAAACATTTTATTCGTTTGTACCTTGATCAACTCTTGAGAGTAGACTTATAGGACTTATTTTATGTAAAATGAGGTGCTAAATCCACTGGTGAAAACCGCGATGTCCTATCTTTTACCGTTTAGGAGATCGAGTAAAATGGAAAATAATAGATATTTGAAAATGTGATATATAAATATTTTATACGTTTTTACCTTTATCAACTCTTGAGAGTAGACTTATAGGACCTATTTTATGTAAAATGAGGTGCTAAATCCTCTGGTAAAAACCGCGATGTCCTATCTTTAACCGTTTAGGAGATCGAGTAAAATGGATAATAATAGATATTTGAAAATGTGATATATAAACATTTTATTCGTTTGTACCTTTATCAACTCTTTAGAGTAGACTTATAGGTCTTATTTTATGTAAAATGAGGTACTAAATCCTCTGGAGAAAACCGCGATGTCCTATCTTTAACCGTTTAGGGGATCGAGTAAAATGGAGAATAATAGATATTTGATAATGTGATATATAAACATTTTATTCGTTTGTACCTTTATCAACTCTTGAGAGTAGACTTATAAGACTTATTTTATGTAAAATGAGGTGCTAAATCCACTGGTGAAAACCGCGATGTCCTATCTTTAACCGTTAAGGAGATCGAGTAAAATGGATAATAATAGATATTTGATAATGTGGTATATAAACATTTTATTCGTTTGTACCCTTATCAACTCTTGAGAGTAGACTTATAGGTTTTATTTTATGTAAAATGAGGTACTAAATCCTCTGGTGAAATCCGCGATGTCCTATCTTTAACCGTTTAGGAGATCGAGTAAAATGGAGAATAATAGATATTTGAAAATGTGATATATAAACATTTTATTCGTTTGTACCTTTATCAAGTCTTGAGAGTAGACTTATAGGTCTTATTTTATGTAAAATGAGGTACTAAATCCACTGGAGAAATCCGCGATGTCCTATCTTTAACCGTTTAGGAGATCGAGTAAAATGGAGAATAATAGATATTTGAATATGTGATATATAAACATTTTATTCGTTTGTACCTTTATCAACTCTTAAGAGTAGACTTATAGGACTTATTTTCTGTAAAATGAGGTGCTAAATCCACTGGTGAAAACCGCGATGTCCTATCTTGAACCGTTTAGGAGATCGAGTAAAATGGAGAAAAATAGATATTTGAAAATGTGATATATAAACATTTTATTCGTTTGTACCTTTATCAACTCTTGAGAGTAGACTTATAGGACCTATTTTATGTAAAATGAGGTGCTAAATTTACTGGTGAAAACCGCGATGTCCTATCTTTAACCGTTTAGGAGATCGAGTAAAATGGATATTAATAGATATTTGAAAATGTGATATATAAACATTTTATTCGTTTGTACCTTTATCAACTTTTGAGAGTAGACTTATAGGACTTATTATATGTAAAATGAGGTGCTAAATCCACTGGTGAAAACCGCGATGTCCTATCTTTAACCGTTTAGGAGATCGAGTAAAATTGAGAATAATAGATATTTGAAAATGTGATATATAAACATTTTATTCGTTTGTACCATTATCAATTCTTGAGAGTAGACTTATAGGACTTATTTTGTGTAAAATGAGGTGCTAAATCCACTGGTGAAATCCGCGATGTCCTATCTTTAACCGTTTAGGAGATCGAGTATAATGGAGAATAATTGATATTAGTTAATATGATATATAAACATTTTATTCGTTTGTTATTTTAACAACTCTTGAGAGTAGACTTATAGGACTTATTTTATGTAAAATGAGGTGCTGAATGCACTGGTGAAAACCGCGATGTCCTATCTTTAACCGTTTAGGAGATCGAGTAAAATGGAGAATAATAGATATTTGAAAATGTGATATATAAACATTTTATTCGTTTGTACCTTTATCAACTCTTGAGAGGAGACTTATAGGTCTTATTTTATGTAAAATGAGGTACTAAATCCTCTGGTTAAAACCGCGATGTCCTATCTTTAACCGTTTAGGGGATCGAGTAAAATGGAGAATAATAGATATTTGAAAATGTGATATATAAACATTTTATTCGTTTGTACCTTTATCAACTTTTGAGAGTAGACTTATAGGACTTATTATATGTAAAATGAGGTGCTGAATCCACTGGTGAAAACCGCGATGTCCTATCTTTAACCGTTTAGAAGATCGAGTAAAATGAAGAATAATAGATATTTGAAAATGTGATATATAAACATTTTATTCGTTTGTACCTTGATCAACTCATAAGGGTAGACTTATAGGACCTATTTTATGTAAAATGAGGTGCTGAATCCACTGGTGAAAACCGCGATGTCCTATCATTAACCGTTTAGGAGATCGAGTAAAATGGAGAATATTAGAAATTTGAATATGTGATATATAAACATTTTATTCGTTTTTACCTTTATCAACTCTTGAGAGTAGACTTATAGTACCTATTTTATGTAAAATGAGGTGCTTAATCCACTGGTGAAAACCGCGATGTGATATCTTTAACCGTTTAGGAGATCGAGTAAAATGGTGAATAATAGATATTTGAAAATGTGGTATATAAACATTTTATTCGTTTGTACCTTTATCAACTCTTGAGAGTAGACTTATAGGACCTATTTTATGTAAAATGAGGTGCTAAATCCACTGGTTAAAACCGCGATGTCCTATATTTAACCGTTTAGGAGATCGAGTAAAATGGAAAATAATAGGTATTTGAAAATGTGATATATAAACATTTTATTCGTTTGTACCTTTATCAACTCTTGAGAGTAGACTTATAGGACTTATTTTATGTTAAATGAGGTGCTAAATCCTCTGGTGAAAACCGCGATGTCCTATCTTTAACCGTTTAGGAGATCGAGTAAAATGGATATTAATAGATATTTGAAAATGTGATATATAAACATTTTATTCGTTTGTACCTTTATCAACTTTTGAGAGTAGACTTATAGGACTTATTATATGTAAAATGAGGTGCTAAATCCACTGGTGAAAACCGCGATGTCCTATCTTTAACCGTTTAGGAGATCGAGTAAAATTGAGAATAATAGATATTTGAAAATGTGATATATAAACATTTTATTCGTTTGTACAATTATCAATTCTTGAGAGTAGACTTATAGGACTTATTTTGTGTAAAATGAGGTGCTAAATCCACTGGTGAAATCCGCGATGTCCTATCTTTAACCGTTTAGGAGATCGAGTATAATGGAGAATAATTGATATTAGTTAATATGATATATAAACATTTTATTCGTTTGTTATTTTATCAACTCTTGAGAGTAGACTTATAGGACTTATTTTATGTAAAATGAGGTGCTGAATGCACTGGTGAAAACCGCGATGTCCTATCTTTAACCGTTTAGGAGATCGAGTAAAATGGAGAATAATAGATATTTGAAAATGTGATATATAAACATTTTATTCGTTTGTACCATTATCAATTCTTGAGAGTAGACTTATAGGACTTATTTTGTGTAAAATGAGGTGCTAAATCCACTGGTGAAATCCGCGATGTCCTATCTTTAACCGTTTAGGAGATCGAGTATAATGGAGAATAATTGATATTAGTTAATATGATATATAAACATTTTATTCGTTTGTTATTTTATCAACTCTTGAGAGTAGACTTATAGGACTTATTTTATGTAAAATGAGGTGCTGAATGCACTGGTGAAAACCGCGATGTCCTATCTTTAACCGTTTAGGAGATCGAGTAAAATGGAGAATAATAGATATTTGAAAATGTGATATATAAACATTTTATTCGTTTGTACCTTTATCAACTCTTGAGAGGAGACTTATAGGTCTTATTTTATGTAAAATGAGGTACTAAATCCTCTGGTTAAAACCGCGATGTCCTATCTTCAACCGTTTAGGGGATCGAGTAAAATGGAGAATAATAGATATTTAAAAATGTGATATATAAACATTTTATTCGTTTGTACCTTTATCAACTTTTGAGAGTAGACTTATAGGACTTATTATATGTAAAATGAGGTGCTGAATCCACTGGTGAAAACCGCGATGTCCTATCTTTAACCGTTTAGGAGATCGAGTAAAATGAAGAATAATAGATATTTGAAAATGTGATATATAAACATTTTATTCGTTTGTACCTTGATCAACTCATGAGGGTAGACTTATAGGACCTATTTTATGTAAAATGAGGTGCTGAATCCACTGGTGAAAACCGCGATGTCCTATCATTAACCGTTTAGGAGATCGAGTAAAATGGAGAATAATAGATATTTGAATATGTGATATATAAACATTTTATTCGTTTGTACCTTTATCAACTTTTGAGAGTAGACTTATAGGACTTATTATATGTAAAATGAGGTGCTGAATCCACTGGTGAAAACCGCGATGTCCTATCTTTAATTGTTTAGGAGATCGAGTAAAATGAAGAATAATAGATATTTGAAAATGTGATATATAAACATTTTATTCGTTTGTACCTTGATCAACTCATGAGGGTAGACTTATAGGACCTATTTGATGTAAAATGAGGTGCTAAATGCACTGGTGAAAACCGCGATGTCCTATCATTAACCGTTTAGGAGATCGAGTAAATTGGAGAATATTAGAAATTTGAATATGTGATATATAAACATTTTATTCGTTTTTACCTTTATCAACTCTTGAGAGTAGACTTATAGTACCTATTTTATGTAAAATGAGGTGCTAAATCCACTGGTGAAAACCGCGATGTGATATCTTTAACCGTTTAGGAGATCGAGTAAAATGGAGAATAATAGATATTTGATAATGTGATATATAAACATTTTATTCGTTTGTACCTTTATCAACTCTTGAGAGTAGACTTATAGGACTTATTTTATGTAAAATGAGGTGCTAAATCCTCTGGTGAAAACCGCGATGTCCTATCTTTAACCGTTTAGGAGATCGAGTAAAATAGAAAATAATAGATATTTGAAAATGTGATATATAAACAATTTATTCATTTGTACCTTTATCAACTCTTGAGAGTAGACTTATAGGACTTATTTTATGTAAAATGAGGTGCTAAATCCACTGGTTAAAACCGCGATGTCCTATATTTAACCGTTTAGGAGATCGAGTAAAATGGAAAATAATAGATATTTGAAAATGTGATATATAAACATTTTATTCGTTTGTACCTTTATCAACTCTTGAGAGTAGACTTATAGGACTTATTTTATGTTAAATGAGGTGCTAAATCCTCTGGTGAAAACCGCGATGTCCTATCTTTGACCGTTTAGGATATCGAGTAAAATGAAGAATAATAGATATTTGAAAATGTGATATATAAACATTTTATTCGTTTGTACCTTTATCAACTCTTGAGAGTAGACTTATAGGACTCATTTTATGTAAAATATAGTGCTAAATCCACTGGTGAAAACCGCGATGTCCTATCTTTAACCGTTTAGGAGATCGAGTAAAATGGTGAATAATAGATATTTGAAAATGTGATATATAAACATTTTATTCGTTTGTACCTTTATCAACTCTTGAGAGTAGACTTATAGGACTTATTTTATGTAAAATGAGGTGCTAAATCCACTGGTTAAAACCGCGATGTCCTATCTTTGACCGTTTAGGATATCGAGTAAAATGAAGAATAATAGATATTTGAAAATGTGATATATAAACATTTTATTCGTTTGTACCTTTATCAACTCTTGAGAGTAGGCTTATAGGACTCATTTTATGTAAAATATAGTGCTAAATCCACTGGTGAAAACCGCGATGTCCTATCTTTAACCGTTTAGGAGATCGAGTAAAATGGAGAATAATAGATATTTGATAATGTGGTATATAAACATTTTATTCGTTTGTACCCTTATCAACTCTTGAAAGTAGACTTATAGGACTTATTTTATGTAAAATGAGGTGCTAAATCCACTGGTTAAAACCGCGATGTCCTATCTTTAACCGTTTAGGAGATCGAGTAAAATGGAGAATAATAGATATTTGAAAATGTGATATATAAACATTTTATTCGTTTGTCCCTTAATCAACTCTTGAGAGTAGACTTATAGGACTTATTTTATGTAAAATGAGGTGCTAAATTTACTGGTGAAAACTGCGATGTCCTAACTTTAACCGTTTAGGAGATCGAGTAAAATGGAGAATAATGGATATTTGAAAATGTGATATATAAACATTTTATTCGTTTGTACCTTTATCAACCCTTGAGAGTAGGCTTATAGGACATATTTTATGTAAAATGAGGTTCTAAATCCACTGGTGAAAACCGCGATGTGATATCTTTAACCGTTTAGGAGATCGAGTAAATTGGAGAATAATAGATATTTGAAAATGTGATATATAAACATTTTATTCGTTTGCACCTTTATCAACTCTTGAGAGTAGACTTATAGGACCTATTTTATGTAAAATGAGGTGCTAAATTTACAGGTGAAAACCGCGATGTCCTATATTTAACCGTTTAGGAGATCGAGTAAAATGAAGAATAATAGATATTTGAAAATGTGATATATAAACATTTTATTCGTTTGTACCTTGATCAACTCATAAGGGTAGACTTATAGGACCTATTTTATGTAAAATGAGGTGCTGAATCCACTGGTGAAAACCGCGATGTCCTATCTTTAACCGTTTAGAAGATCGAGTAAAATGAAGAATAATAGATATTTGAAAATGTGATATATAAACATTTTATTCGTTTGTACCTTGATCAACTCATAAGGGTAGACTTATAGGACCTATTTTATGTAAAATGAGGTGCTGAATCCACTGGTGAAAACCGCGATGTCCTATCATTAACCGTTTAGGAGATCGAGTAAAATGGAGAATATTAGAAATTTGAATATGTGATATATAAACATTTTATTCGTTTTTACCTTTATCAACTCTTGAGAGTAGACTTATAGTACCTATTTTATGTAAAATGAGGTGCTTAATCCACTGGTGAAAACCGCGATGTGATATCTTTAACCGTTTAGGAGATCGAGTAAAATGGTGAATAATAGATATTTGAAAATGTGGTATATAAACATTTTATTCGTTTGTACCTTTATCAACTCTTGAGAGTAGACTTATAGGACCTATTTTATGTAAAATGAGGTGCTAAATCCACTGGTTAAAACCGCGATGTCCTATATTTAACCGTTTAGGAGATCGAGTAAAATGGAAAATAATAGGTATTTGAAAATGTGATATATAAACATTTTATTCGTTTGTACCTTTATCAACTCTTGAGAGTAGACTTATAGGACTTATTTTATGTTAAATGAGGTGCTAAATCCTCTGGTGAAAACCGCGATGTCCTATCTTTAACCGTTTAGGAGATCGAGTAAAATGGATATTAATAGATATTTGAAAATGTGATATATAAACATTTTATTCGTTTGTACCTTTATCAACTTTTGAGAGTAGACTTATAGGACTTATTATATGTAAAATGAGGTGCTAAATCCACTGGTGAAAACCGCGATGTCCTATCTTTAACCGTTTAGGAGATCGAGTAAAATTGAGAATAATAGATATTTGAAAATGTGATATATAAACATTTTATTCGTTTGTACAATTATCAATTCTTGAGAGTAGACTTATAGGACTTATTTTGTGTAAAATGAGGTGCTAAATCCACTGGTGAAATCCGCGATGTCCTATCTTTAACCGTTTAGGAGATCGAGTATAATGGAGAATAATTGATATTAGTTAATATGATATATAAACATTTTATTCGTTTGTTATTTTATCAACTCTTGAGAGTAGACTTATAGGACTTATTTTATGTAAAATGAGGTGCTAAATCCACTGGTGAAAACCGCGATGTCCTATCTTTAACCGTTTAGGAGATGGAGTAAAATGGAGAATAATAGATATTTGAAAATGTGATATATAAACATTTTATTCGTTTGTACCTTGATCAACTCTTGAGAGTAGACTTATAGGACCTATTTTATGTAAAATGATGTGCTAAATCCACTGGTGAAAACCGCGATGTCCTATCTTTTACCGTTTTGGAGATCGAGTAAAATGGAGAATAATAGATATTTGATAATGTGATATATAAACATTTTATTCGTTTGTACCTTTATCAACTCTTGAGAGTAGACTTATAGGACTTATTTTATGTAAAATGAGGTGCTAAATCCACTGGTAAAAACCGCGATGTCCTATCTTTTACCGTTTAGGAGATCGAGTAAAATGGAAAATAATAGATATTTGAAAATGTGATATATAAATATTTTATACGTTTTTACCTTTATCAACTCTTGAGAGTAGACTTATAGGACCTATTTTATGTAAAATGAGGTGCTAAATCCTCTGGTAAAAACCGCGATGTCCTATCTTTAACCGTTTAGGAGATCGAGTAAAATGGATAATAATAGATATTTGAAAATGTGATATATAAACATTTTATTCGTTTGTACCTTTATCAACTCTTTAGAGTAGACTTATAGGTCTTATTTTATGTAAAATGAGGTACTAAATCCTCTGGAGAAAACCGCGATGTCCTATCTTTAACCGTTTAGGGGATCGAGTAAAATGGAGAATAATAGATATTTGATAATGTGATATATAAACATTTTATTCGTTTGTACCTTTATCAACTCTTGAGAGTAGACTTATAAGACTTATTTTATGTAAAATGAGGTGCTAAATCCACTGGTGAAAACCGCGATGTCCTATCTTTAACCGTTAAGGAGATCGAGTAAAATGGATAATAATAGATATTTGATAATGTGGTATATAAACATTTTATTCGTTTGTACCCTTATCAACTCTTGAGAGTAGACTTATAGGTTTTATTTTATGTAAAATGAGGTACTAAATCCTCTGGTGAAATCCGCGATGTCCTATCTTTAACCGTTTAGGAGATCGAGTAAAATGGAGAATAATAGATATTTGAAAATGTGATATATAAACATTTTATTCGTTTGTACCTTTATCAAGTCTTGAGAGTAGACTTATAGGTCTTATTTTATGTAAAATGAGGTACTAAATCCACTGGAGAAATCCGCGATGTCCTATCTTTAACCGTTTAGGAGATCGAGTAAAATGGAGAATAATAGATATTTGAATATGTGATATATAAACATTTTATTCGTTTGTACCTTTATCAACTCTTAAGAGTAGACTTATAGGACTTATTTTCTGTAAAATGAGGTGCTAAATCCACTGGTGAAAACCGCGATGTCCTATCTTGAACCGTTTAGGAGATCGAGTAAAATGGAGAAAAATAGATATTTGAAAATGTGATATATAAACATTTTATTCGTTTGTACCTTTATCAACTCTTGAGAGTAGACTTATAGGACCTATTTTATGTAAAATGAGGTGCTAAATTTACTGGTGAAAACCGCGATGTCCTATCTTTAACCGTTTAGGAGATCGAGTAAAATGGATATTAATAGATATTTGAAAATGTGATATATAAACATTTTATTCGTTTGTACCTTTATCAACTTTTGAGAGTAGACTTATAGGACTTATTATATGTAAAATGAGGTGCTAAATCCACTGGTGAAAACCGCGATGTCCTATCTTTAACCGTTTAGGAGATCGAGTAAAATTGAGAATAATAGATATTTGAAAATGTGATATATAAACATTTTATTCGTTTGTACCATTATCAATTCTTGAGAGTAGACTTATAGGACTTATTTTGTGTAAAATGAGGTGCTAAATCCACTGGTGAAATCCGCGATGTCCTATCTTTAACCGTTTAGGAGATCGAGTATAATGGAGAATAATTGATATTAGTTAATATGATATATAAACATTTTATTCGTTTGTTATTTTAACAACTCTTGAGAGTAGACTTATAGGACTTATTTTATGTAAAATGAGGTGCTGAATGCACTGGTGAAAACCGCGATGTCCTATCTTTAACCGTTTAGGAGATCGAGTAAAATGGAGAATAATAGATATTTGAAAATGTGATATATAAACATTTTATTCGTTTGTACCTTTATCAACTCTTGAGAGGAGACTTATAGGTCTTATTTTATGTAAAATGAGGTACTAAATCCTCTGGTTAAAACCGCGATGTCCTATCTTTAACCGTTTAGGGGATCGAGTAAAATGGAGAATAATAGATATTTGAAAATGTGATATATAAACATTTTATTCGTTTGTACCTTTATCAACTTTTGAGAGTAGACTTATAGGACTTATTATATGTAAAATGAGGTGCTGAATCCACTGGTGAAAACCGCGATGTCCTATCTTTAACCGTTTAGAAGATCGAGTAAAATGAAGAATAATAGATATTTGAAAATGTGATATATAAACATTTTATTCGTTTGTACCTTGATCAACTCATAAGGGTAGACTTATAGGACCTATTTTATGTAAAATGAGGTGCTGAATCCACTGGTGAAAACCGCGATGTCCTATCATTAACCGTTTAGGAGATCGAGTAAAATGGAGAATATTAGAAATTTGAATATGTGATATATAAACATTTTATTCGTTTTTACCTTTATCAACTCTTGAGAGTAGACTTATAGTACCTATTTTATGTAAAATGAGGTGCTTAATCCACTGGTGAAAACCGCGATGTGATATCTTTAACCGTTTAGGAGATCGAGTAAAATGGTGAATAATAGATATTTGAAAATGTGGTATATAAACATTTTATTCGTTTGTACCTTTATCAACTCTTGAGAGTAGACTTATAGGACCTATTTTATGTAAAATGAGGTGCTAAATCCACTGGTTAAAACCGCGATGTCCTATATTTAACCGTTTAGGAGATCGAGTAAAATGGAAAATAATAGGTATTTGAAAATGTGATATATAAACATTTTATTCGTTTGTACCTTTATCAACTCTTGAGAGTAGACTTATAGGACTTATTTTATGTTAAATGAGGTGCTAAATCCTCTGGTGAAAACCGCGATGTCCTATCTTTAACCGTTTAGGAGATCGAGTAAAATGGATATTAATAGATATTTGAAAATGTGATATATAAACATTTTATTCGTTTGTACCTTTATCAACTTTTGAGAGTAGACTTATAGGACTTATTATATGTAAAATGAGGTGCTAAATCCACTGGTGAAAACCGCGATGTCCTATCTTTAACCGTTTAGGAGATCGAGTAAAATTGAGAATAATAGATATTTGAAAATGTGATATATAAACATTTTATTCGTTTGTACAATTATCAATTCTTGAGAGTAGACTTATAGGACTTATTTTGTGTAAAATGAGGTGCTAAATCCACTGGTGAAATCCGCGATGTCCTATCTTTAACCGTTTAGGAGATCGAGTATAATGGAGAATAATTGATATTAGTTAATATGATATATAAACATTTTATTCGTTTGTTATTTTATCAACTCTTGAGAGTAGACTTATAGGACTTATTTTATGTAAAATGAGGTGCTGAATGCACTGGTGAAAACCGCGATGTCCTATCTTTAACCGTTTAGGAGATCGAGTAAAATGGAGAATAATAGATATTTGAAAATGTGATATATAAACATTTTATTCGTTTGTACCATTATCAATTCTTGAGAGTAGACTTATAGGACTTATTTTGTGTAAAATGAGGTGCTAAATCCACTGGTGAAATCCGCGATGTCCTATCTTTAACCGTTTAGGAGATCGAGTATAATGGAGAATAATTGATATTAGTTAATATGATATATAAACATTTTATTCGTTTGTTATTTTATCAACTCTTGAGAGTAGACTTATAGGACTTATTTTATGTAAAATGAGGTGCTGAATGTACTGGTGAAAACCGCGATGTCCTATCTTTAACCGTTTAGGAGATCGAGTAAAATGGAGAATAATAGATATTTGAAAATGTGATATATAAACATTTTATTCGTTTGTACCTTTATCAACTCTTGAGAGGAGACTTATAGGTCTTATTTTATGTAAAATGAGGTACTAAATCCTCTGGTTAAAACCGCGATGTCCTATCTTCAACCGTTTAGGGGATCGAGTAAAATGGAGAATAATAGATATTTAAAAATGTGATATATAAACATTTTATTCGTTTGTACCTTTATCAACTTTTGAGAGTAGACTTATAGGACTTATTATATGTAAAATGAGGTGCTGAATCCACTGGTGAAAACCGCGATGTCCTATCTTTAACCGTTTAGGAGATCGAGTAAAATGAAGAATAATAGATATTTGAAAATGTGATATATAAACATTTTATTCGTTTGTACCTTGATCAACTCATGAGGGTAGACTTATAGGACCTATTTTATGTAAAATGAGGTGCTGAATCCACTGGTGAAAACCGCGATGTCCTATCATTAACCGTTTAGGAGATCGAGTAAAATGGAGAATAATAGATATTTGAAAATGTGATATATAAACATTTTATTCGTTTGTACCTTTATCAACTTTTGAGAGTAGACTTATAGGACTTATTATATGTAAAATGAGGTGCTGAATCCACTGGTGAAAACCGCGATGTCCTATCTTTAATTGTTTAGGAGATCGAGTAAAATGAAGAATAATAGATATTTGAAAATGTGATATATAAACATTTTATTCGTTTGTACCTTGATCAACTCATGAGGGTAGACTTATAGGACCTATTTGATGTAAAATGAGGTGCTAAATGCACTGGTGAAAACCGCGATGTCCTATCATTAACCGTTTAGGAGATCGAGTAAATTGGAGAATATTAGAAATTTGAATATGTGATATATAAACATTTTATTCGTTTTTACCTTTATCAACTCTTGAGAGTAGACTTATAGTACCTATTTTATGTAAAATGAGGTGCTAAATCCACTGGTGAAAACCGCGATGTGATATCTTTAACCGTTTAGGAGATCGAGTAAAATGGAGAATAATAGATATTTGATAATGTGATATATAAACATTTTATTCGTTTGTACCTTTATCAACTCTTGAGAGTAGACTTATAGGACTTATTTTATGTAAAATGAGGTGCTAAATCCTCTGGTGAAAACCGCGATGTCCTATCTTTAACCGTTTAGGAGATCGAGTAAAATAGAAAATAATAGATATTTGAAAATGTGATATATAAACAATTTATTCATTTGTACCTTTATCAACTCTTGAGAGTAGACTTATAGGACTTATTTTATGTAAAATGAGGTGCTAAATCCACTGGTTAAAACCGCGATGTCCTATATTTAACCGTTTAGGAGATCGAGTAAAATGGAAAATAATAGATATTTGAAAATGTGATATATAAACATTTTATTCGTTTGTACCTTTATCAACTCTTGAGAGTAGACTTATAGGACTTATTTTATGTTAAATGAGGTGCTAAATCCTCTGGTGAAAACCGCGATGTCCTATCTTTGACCGTTTAGGATATCGAGTAAAATGAAGAATAATAGATATTTGAAAATGTGATATATAAACATTTTATTCGTTTGTACCTTTATCAACTCTTGAGAGTAGACTTATAGGACTCATTTTATGTAAAATATAGTGCTAAATCCACTGGTGAAAACCGCGATGTCCTATCTTTAACCGTTTAGGAGATCGAGTAAAATGGTGAATAATAGATATTTGAAAATGTGATATATAAACATTTTATTCGTTTGTACCTTTATCAACTCTTGTGAGTAGACTTATAGGACTTATTTTATGTAAAATGAGGTGCTAAATCCACTGGTTAAAACCGCGATGTCCTATCTTTGACCGTTTAGGATATCGAGTAAAATGAAGAATAATAGATATTTGAAAATGTGATATATAAACATTTTATTCGTTTGTACCTTTATCAACTCTTGAGAGTAGGCTTATAGGACTCATTTTATGTAAAATATAGTGCTAAATCCACTGGTGAAAACCGCGATGTCCTATCTTTAACCGTTTAGGAGATCGAGTAAAATGGAGAATAATAGATATTTGATAATGTGGTATATAAACATTTTATTCGTTTGTACCCTTATCAACTCTTGAAAGTAGACTTATAGGACTTATTTTATGTAAAATGAGGTGCTAAATCCACTGGTTAAAACCGCGATGTCCTATCTTTAACCGTTTAGGAGATCGAGTAAAATGGAGAATAATAGATATTTGAAAATGTGATATATAAACATTTTATTCGTTTGTCCCTTAATCAACTCTTGAGAGTAGACTTATAGGACTTATTTTATGTAAAATGAGGTGCTAAATTTACTGGTGAAAACTGCGATGTCCTAACTTTAACCGTTTAGGAGATCGAGTAAAATGGAGAATAATGGATATTTGAAAATGTGATATATAAACATTTTATTCGTTTGTACCTTTATCAACCCTTGAGAGTAGACTTATAGGACATATTTTATGTAAAATGAGGTTCTAAATCCACTAATGAAAACCGCGATGTGATATCTTTAACCGTTTAGGAGATCGAGTAAATTGGAGAATAATAGATATTTGAAAATGTGATATATAAACATTTTATTCGTTTGCACCTTTATCAACTCTTGAGAGTAGACTTATAGGACCTATTTTATGTAAAATGAGGTGCTAAATTTACAGGTGAAAACCGCGATGTCCTATATTTAACCGTTTAGGAGATCGAGTAAAATGAAGAATAATAGATATTTGAAAATGTGATATATAAACATTTTATTCGTTTGTACCTTGATCAACTCATAAGGGTAGACTTATAGGACCTATTTTATGTAAAATGAGGTGCTGAATCCACTGGTGAAAACCGCGATGTCCTATCTTTAACCGTTTAGAAGATCGAGTAAAATGAAGAATAATAGATATTTGAAAATGTGATATATAAACATTTTATTCGTTTGTACCTTGATCAACTCATAAGGGTAGACTTATAGGACCTATTTTATGTAAAATGAGGTGCTGAATCCACTGGTGAAAACCGCGATGTCCTATCATTAACCGTTTAGGAGATCGAGTAAAATGGAGAATATTAGAAATTTGAATATGTGATATATAAACATTTTATTCGTTTTTACCTTTATCAACTCTTGAGAGTAGACTTATAGTACCTATTTTATGTAAAATGAGGTGCTTAATCCACTGGTGAAAACCGCGATGTGATATCTTTAACCGTTTAGGAGATCGAGTAAAATGGTGAATAATAGATATTTGAAAATGTGGTATATAAACATTTTATTCGTTTGTACCTTTATCAACTCTTGAGAGTAGACTTATAGGACCTATTTTATGTAAAATGAGGTGCTAAATCCACTGGTTAAAACCGCGATGTCCTATATTTAACCGTTTAGGAGATCGAGTAAAATGGAAAATAATAGGTATTTGAAAATGTGATATATAAACATTTTATTCGTTTGTACCTTTATCAACTCTTGAGAGTAGACTTATAGGACTTATTTTATGTTAAATGAGGTGCTAAATCCTCTGGTGAAAACCGCGATGTCCTATCTTTAACCGTTTAGGAGATCGAGTAAAATGGATATTAATAGATATTTGAAAATGTGATATATAAACATTTTATTCGTTTGTACCTTTATCAACTTTTGAGAGTAGACTTATAGGACTTATTATATGTAAAATGAGGTGCTAAATCCACTGGTGAAAACCGCGATGTCCTATCTTTAACCGTTTAGGAGATCGAGTAAAATTGAGAATAATAGATATTTGAAAATGTGATATATAAACATTTTATTCGTTTGTACAATTATCAATTCTTGAGAGTAGACTTATAGGACTTATTTTGTGTAAAATGAGGTGCTAAATCCACTGGTGAAATCCGCGATGTCCTATCTTTAACCGTTTAGGAGATCGAGTATAATGGAGAATAATTGATATTAGTTAATATGATATATAAACATTTTATTCGTTTGTTATTTTATCAACTCTTGAGAGTAGACTTATAGGACTTATTTTATGTAAAATGAGGTGCTGAATGCACTGGTGAAAACCGCGATGTCCTATCTTTAACCGTTTAGGAGATCGAGTAAAATGGAGAATAATAGATATTTGAAAATGTGATATATAAACATTTTATTCGTTTGTACCATTATCAATTCTTGAGAGTAGACTTATAGGACTTATTTTGTGTAAAATGAGGTGCTAAATCCACTGGTGAAATCCGCGATGTCCTATCTTTAACCGTTTAGGAGATCGAGTATAATGGAGAATAATTGATATTAGTTAATATGATATATAAACATTTTATTCGTTTGTTATTTTATCAACTCTTGAGAGTAGACTTATAGGACTTATTTTATGTAAAATGAGGTGCTGAATGCACTGGTGAAAACCGCGATGTCCTATCTTTAACCGTTTAGGAGATCGAGTAAAATGGAGAATAATAGATATTTGAAAATGTGATATATAAACATTTTATTCGTTTGTACCTTTATCAACTCTTGAGAGGAGACTTATAGGTCTTATTTTATGTAAAATGAGGTACTAAATCCTCTGGTTAAAACCGCGATGTCCTATCTTCAACCGTTTAGGGGATCGAGTAAAATGGAGAATAATAGATATTTAAAAATGTGATATATAAACATTTTATTCGTTTGTACCTTTATCAACTTTTGAGAGTAGACTTATAGGACTTATTATATGTAAAATGAGGTGCTGAATCCACTGGTGAAAACCGCGATGTCCTATCTTTAACCGTTTAGGAGATCGAGTAAAATGAAGAATAATAGATATTTGAAAATGTGATATATAAACATTTTATTCGTTTGTACCTTGATCAACTCATGAGGGTAGACTTATAGGACCTATTTTATGTAAAATGAGGTGCTGAATCCACTGGTGAAAACCGCGATGTCCTATCATTAACCGTTTAGGAGATCGAGTAAAATGGAGAATATTAGAAATTTGAATATGTGATATATAAACATTTTATTCGTTTGTACCTTGATCAACTCATGAGGGTAGACTTATAGGACCTATTTTATGTAAAATGAGGTGCTGAATCCACTGGTGAAAACCGCGATGTCCTATCATTAACCGTTTAGGAGATCGAGTAAAATGGAGAATATTAGAAATTTGAATATGTGATATATAAACATTTTATTCGTTTTTACCTTTATCAACTCTTGAGAGTAGACTTATAGTACCTATTTTATGTAAAATGAGGTGCTTAATCCACTGGTGAAAACCGCGATGTGATATCTTTAACCGTTTAGGAGATCGAGTAAAATGGTGAATAATAGATATTTGATAACGTGATATATAAACATTTTATTCGTTTGTACCTTAATCAACTCTTGAGAGTAGACTTATAGGACTTATTTTATGTAAAATAAGGTGCTAAATCCTCTGGTGAAAACCGCGATGTCCTATCTTTAACCGTTTAGGAGATCGAGTAAAATAGAAAATTAGAGATATTTAAAAATGTGATATTTAAACAATTTATTCGTTTGTACCTTTATCAACTCTTGAGAGTAGACTTATAGGACTTATTTTATGTAAAATGAGGTGCTCAATCCACTGGTTAAAACCGCGATGTCCTATCTTTAACCGTTTAGGAGATCGAGTAAAATGGAGAATAATAGATATTTGAAAATGTGATATATAAACATTTTATTCGTTTGTACCTTTATCAACTCTTGAGAGTAGACTTATAGGACTCATTTTATGTAAAATATAGTGCTAAATCCACTGGTGAAAACCGCGATGTGATATCTTTAACCGTTTAGGAGATCGAGTAAAATGGAGAATAATAGATATTTGAAAATGTGATATATAAACATTTTATTCGTTTGTACCTTTATCAACTTTTGAGAGTAGACTTATAGGACTTATTATATGTAAAATGAGGTGCTGAATCCACTGGTGAAAACCGCGATGTCCTATCTTTAATTGTTTAGGAGATCGAGTAAAATGAAGAATAATAGATATTTGAAAATGTGATATATAAACATTTTATTCGTTTGTACCTTGATCAACTCATGAGGGTAGACTTATAGGACCTATTTGATGTAAAATGAGGTGCTAAATGCACTGGTGAAAACCGCGATGTCCTATCATTAACCGTTTAGGAGATCGAGTAAATTGGAGAATATTAGAAATTTGAATATGTGATATATAAACATTTTATTCGTTTTTACCTTTATCAACTCTTGAGAGTAGACTTATAGTACCTATTTTATGTAAAATGAGGTGCTAAATCCACTGGTGAAAACCGCGATGTGATATCTTTAACCGTTTAGGAGATCGAGTAAAATGGAGAATAATAGATATTTGATAATGTGATATATAAACATTTTATTCGTTTGTACCTTTATCAACTCTTGAGAGTAGACTTATAGGACTTATTTTATGTAAAATGAGGTGCTAAATCCTCTGGTGAAAACCGCGATGTCCTATCTTTAACCGTTTAGGAGATCGAGTAAAATAGAAAATAATAGATATTTGAAAATGTGATATATAAACAATTTATTCATTTGTACCTTTATCAACTCTTGAGAGTAGACTTATAGGACTTATTTTATGTAAAATGAGGTGCTAAATCCACTGGTTAAAACCGCGATGTCCTATATTTATCCGTTTAGGAGATCGAGTAAAATGGAAAATAATAGATATTTGAAAATGTGATATATAAACATTTTATTCGTTTGTACCTTTATCAACTCTTGAGAGTAGACTTATAGGACTTATTTTATGTTAAATGAGGTGCTAAATCCTCTGGTGAAAACCGCGATGTCCTATCTTTGACCGTTTAGGATATCGAGTAAAATGAAGAATAATAGATATTTGAAAATGTGATATATAAACATTTTATTCGTTTGTACCTTTATCAACTCTTGAGAGTAGACTTATAGGACTCATTTTATGTAAAATATAGTGCTAAATCCACTGGTGAAAACCGCGATGTCCTATCTTTAACCGTTTAGGAGATCGAGTAAAATGGTGAATAATAGATATTTGAAAATGTGATATATAAACATTTTATTCGTTTGTACCTTTATCAACTCTTGAGAGTAGACTTATAGGACTTATTTTATGTAAAATGAGGTGCTAAATCCACTGGTTAAAACCGCGATGTCCTATCTTTGACCGTTTAGGATATCGAGTAAAATGAAGAATAATAGATATTTGAAAATGTGATATATAAACATTTTATTCGTTTGTACCTTTATCAACTCTTGAGAGTAGGCTTATAGGACTCATTTTATGTAAAATATAGTGCTAAATCCACTGGTGAAAACCGCGATGTCCTATCTTTAACCGTTTAGGAGATCGAGTAAAATGGAGAATAATAGATATTTGATAATGTGGTATATAAACATTTTATTCGTTTGTACCCTTATCAACTCTTGAAAGTAGACTTATAGGACATATTTTATGTAAAATGAGGTGCTAAATCCACTGGTTAAAACCGCGATGTCCTATCTTTAACCGATTAGGAGATCGAGTAAAATGGAGAATAATAGATATTTGAAAATGTGATATATAAACATTTTATTCGTTTGTCCCTTAATCAACTCTTGAGAGTAGACTTATAGGACTTATTTTATGTAAAATGAGGTGCTAAATTTACTGGTGAAAACTGCGATGTCCTAACTTTAACCGTTTAGGAGATCGAGTAAAATGGAGAATAATGGATATTTGAAAATGTGATATATAAACATTTTATTCGTTTGTACCTTTATCAACCCTTGAGAGTAGACTTATAGGACATATTTTATGTAAAATGAGGTTCTAAATCCACTGGTGAAAACCGCGATGTGATATCTTTAACCGTTTAGGAGATCGAGTAAATTGGAGAATAATAGATATTTGAAAATGTGATATATAAACATTTTATTCGTTTGCACCTTTATCAACTCTTGAGAGTAGACTTATAGGACCTATTTTATGTAAAATGAGGTGCTAAATTTACAGGTGAAAACCGCGATGTCCTATCTTTAACCGTTTAGGAGATCGAGTAAAATGAAGAATAATAGATATTTGATAATGTGATATATAAACATTTTATTCGTTTGTACCTTTATCAACTTTTGAGAGTAGACTTATAGAACTTATTTTATGTTAAATGAGGTGCTAAATCCTCTGGTGAAAACCGCGATGTCCTATCTTTAACCGTTTAGGAGATCGAGTAAAATGGATATTAATAGATATTTGAAAATGTGATATATAAACATTTTATTCGTTTGTACCTTTATCAACTTTTGAGAGTAGACTTATAGGACCTATTATATGTAAAATGAGGTGCTAAATCCACTGGTGAAAACCGCGATGTCCTATCTTTAACCGTTTAGGAGATCGAGTGAAATGGAGAATAATAGATATTTTAAAATGTGGTATATAAACATTTTATTCGTTTGTACCTTTATCAACTTTTAAGAGTAGACTTATAGGACTTATTTTATGTAAAATAAGGTGCTAAATCCTCTGGAAAAAACCGCGATGTCCTATCTTTAACCGTTTAGGAGATCGAGTAAAATGGAGAATAATAGATATTTGAAAATGTGATATATAAACATTTTATTCGTTTGTACCTTTATCAACTCTTAAGAATAGACTTATAGGACTTATTTTATGTAAAATGAGGTGCTAAATCCACTGGTGAAAACCGCGATGTCCTATCTTGAACCGTTTAGGAGATCGAGTTAAATGGAGAAAAATTGATATTTGAAAATGTGATATATAAACATTTTATTTGTTTGTACCTTTATCAACTCTTGAGAGTAGACTTATAGGACTTATTTTATGTAAAATGGGGTGCTTAATCCACTGATGAAATCCGCGATGTCCTATCTTTTACCGTTTAGGAGATCGAGTAAAATGGAGAATAATAGATATTTGAAAATGTGATATATAAACATTTTATTCGTTTGTACCTTTATCAACTCTTAAGAATAGACTTATAGGACTTATTTTATGTAAAATGAGGTGCTAAATCCACTGGTGAAAACCGCGATGTCATATCTTGAATTGTTTAGGAGATCGAGTAAAATGGAAAATAATAGATATTTGAAAATGTGATATATAAACATTTTATTCGTTTGTACCTTGATCAACTCTTGAGGGTAGACTTATAGGACCTATTTTATGTAAAATGAGTTGCTAAATCCACTGGTGAAAACCGCGATGTCCTATCTTTAACCGTTTTGGAGATCGAGTAAAATGGAGAATAATAGATATTTGATAATGTGATATATAAACATTTTATTCGTTTGTATCTTTATCAACTCTTGAGAGTAGACTCATAAGACTTATTTTATTTAAAATGAGGTGCTAAATCCACTGGTGAAGACCGCGATGTCCTATCTTTTACCGTTTAGAAGATAGAGTAAAATAGAAAATAATAGATATTTGAAAATGTGATATATAAACATTTTATTCGTTTGTACCTTTATCAACTCTTGAGAGTAGACTTATAGAACTTATTTTATGTAAAATGAGGCTCAAAATTCACTGGTGAAAACCGCGATGTGATATCTTTAACCGTTTAGGAGATCGAGTAAATTGGAGAATAATAGATATTTGTAAATGTGATATATAAACATTTTATTCGTTTTTACCTTTATCAACTCTTGAGAGTAGATTTATAGGACCTATTTTATGTAAAATGAGGTGCTAAATCCACTGGTGAAAACCGCGATGTCCTATCTTTAACCGTTTTGGAGATCGAGTAAAATGGAGAATAATAGATATTTGATAATGTGATATATAAACATTTTATTCGTTTGTATCTTTATCAACTCTTGAGAGTAGACTCATAAGACTTATTTTATGTAAAATGAGGTGCTAAATCCACTGGTGAAGACCGCGATGTCCTATCTTTTACCGTTTAGAAGATCGAGTAAAATAGAAAATAATAGATATTTGAAAATGTGATATATAAACATTTTATTCGTTTGTACCTTTATCAACTCTTGAGAGTAGACTTATAGGACCTATTTTATGTAAAATGAGGCTCAAAATTCACTGGTGAAAACCGCGATGTCCTATCTTTAACCGTTTAGGAGGTCGAGTAAAATGAAGAATAATAGATATTTGATAATGTGATATATAAACATTTTATTCGTTTGTACCTTTATCAACTCTTGAGAGTAGACTTATAGAACTTATTTTATGTAAAATGAGGTGCTTAATCCACTGGTGAAAACCGCGATGTCCTATCTTTAACCGTTTAGGAGATCGAGTAAAATGGAGAATAATGGATATTTGAAAATGTGATATATAAACATTTTATTCGTTTGTACCTTTATCAACTTTTGAGAGTAGACTTATAGGACCTATTATATGTAAAATAAGGTGCTAAATCCACTGGTGAAAACCGCGATGTCCTATCTTTAACCGTTTAGGAGATCGAGTGAAATGGAGAATAATAGATATTTTAAAATGTGGTATATAAACATTTTATTCGTTTGTACCTTTATCAACTTTTAAGAGTAGACTTATAGGACTTATTTTATGTAAAATAAGGTGCTAAATCCTCTGGAAAAAACCGCGATGTCCTATCTTTAACCGTTTAGGAGATCGAGTAAAATAGAAAATAATTGATATTTGAAAATGTGATATATAAGCATTTTATTCGTTTGTACCTTTATCAACTCTTGAGAGTAGACTTATAGGACTTATTTTATGTAAAAAGAGGTGCTAAATCCATTGGTTAAAACCGCGATGTCCTATCTTTAACCGTTTAGGAGATCGAGTAAAATGGAGAATAATAGATATTTGAAAATGTGATATATAAACATTTTTTTTGTTTGTACCTTTATCAACTCTTGAGAGTAGACTTATAGGACTTATTTTATGTAAAGTAAGGTGCTAAATCCACTGGTGAAAACCGCGATGTCCTATCTTTAACCGTTTAGGAGATTGAGTAAAATGGAGAATAATAGATATTTAAAAATGTGATATATAAACATTTTATTCGTTTGTACCATTATCAACCCTTGAGAGTAGACTTTTAGGACATATTTTATGTAAAATGAGGTGCTAAATCCACTGGTGAAAACCGCGATGTCATATCTTGAATTGTTTAGGAGATCGAGTAAAATGGAGAATAATAGATATTTGAAAATGTGATATATAAACATTTTATTCGTTTGTACCTTTATCAACTCTTAAGAATAGACTTATAGGACTTATTTTATGTAAAATGAGGTGCTAAATCCACTGGTGAAAACCGCGATGTCCTATCTTTAACCGTTTAGGAGATCGAGTAAAATAGAAAATAATTGATATTTGAAAATGTGATATATAAGCATTTTATTCGTTTGTACCTTTATCAACTCTTGAGAGTAGACTTATAGGACTTATTTTATGTAAAATGAGGTGCTAAATCCATTGGTTAAAACCGCGATGTCCTATCTTTAACCGTTTAGGAGATCGAGTAAAATGGAGAATAATAGATATTTGAAAATGTGATATATAAACATTTTTTTTGTTTGTACTTTTATCAACTCTTGAGAGTAGACTTATAGGACTTATTTTATGTAAAATGGGGTGCTTAATCCACTGATGAAATCCGCGATGTCCTATCTTTAACCGTTTAGGAGATCGAGTAAAATGGAGAATAATAGATATTTGAAAATGTGATATATAAACATTTTATTCGTTTGTACCTTGATCAACTCTTGAGGGTAGACTTATAAGACCTATTTTATGTAAAATGAGGTGCTAAATCCACTGGTGAAAACCGCGATGTCCTATCTTTAACCGTTTTGGAGATCGAGTAAAATGGAGAACAATAGATATTTGATAATGTGATATATAAACATTTTATTCGTTTGTACCTTTATCAACTCTTGAGAGTAGACTTATAGGACTTATTTTATGTAAAATGAGGTGCTAAATCCACTGGTGAAAACTGCGATGTCCTATCTTTAACCGTTTAGGAGATCGAGTAAAATGGAGAATAATGGATATTTGAAAATGTGATATATAAACATTTTTTCGTTTGTACCTTTATCAACCCTTGAGAGTAGACTTATAGGACATATTTTATGTAAAATGAGGTTCTAAATCCACTGGTTAAAACCGCGATGTGATATCTTTAACCGTTTAGGAGATCGAGTAAATTGGAGAATAATAGATATTTGTAAATGTGATATATAAACATTTTATTCGTTTTTACCTTTATCAACTCTTGAGAGTAGACTTATAGGACTTATTTTATGTAAAATGAGGTGCTAAATCCACTGGTGAAAACTGCGATGTCCTATCTTTAACCGTTTAGGAGATCGAGTAAAATGGAGAATAATCCTTATTTGAAAATGTGATATATAAACATTTTTTCGTTTGTACCTTTATCAACCCTTGAGAGTAGACTTATAGGACATATTTTATGTAAAATGAGGTTCTAAATCCACTGGTTAAAACCGCGATGTGATATCTTTAACCGTTTAGGAGATCGAGTAAATTGGAGAATAATAGATATTTGTAAATGTGATATATAAACATTTTATGTAAAATGAGGTGCTAAATCCACTGGTGAAAACCGCGATGTTATATCTTTATCCGTTTAGGAGATCGTGTAAAATGGAGAATAATAGATATTTGTAAATGTGATATATAAACATTTTATTCGTTTTTACCTTTATCAACTCTTGAGAGTAGATTTATAGGACCTATTTTATGTAAAATGAGGTGCTAAATCCACTGGTGAAAACCGCGATGTCCTATCTTTAACCGTTTTGGAGATCGAGTAAAATGGAGAATAATAGATATTTGATAATGTGATATATAAACATTTTATTCGTTTGTATCTTTATCAACTCTTGAGAGTAGACTCATAAGACTTATTTTATGTAAAATGAGGTGCTAAATCCACTGGTGAAGACCGCGATGTCCTATCTTTTACCGTTTAGAAGATCGAGTAAAATAGAAAATAATAGATATTTGAAAATGTGATATATAAACATTTTATTCGTTTGTACCTTTATCAACTCTTGAGAGTAGACTTATAGGACCTATTTTATGTAAAATGAGGCTCAAAATTCACTGGTGAAAACCGCGATGTCCTATCTTTAACCGTTTAGGAGGTCGAGTAAAATGAAGAATAATAGATATTTGATAATGTGATATATAAACATTTTATTCGTTTGTACCTTTATCAACTCTTGAGAGTAGACTTATAGAACTTATTTTATGTAAAATGAGGTGCTTAATCCACTGGTGAAAACCGCGATGTCCTATCTTTAACCGTTTAGGAGATCGAGTAAAATGGAGAATAATGGATATTTGAAAATGTGATATATAAACATTTTATTCGTTTGTACCTTTATCAACTTTTGAGAGTAGACTTATAGGACCTATTATATGTAAAATAAGGTGCTAAATCCACTGGTGAAAACCGCGATGTCCTATCTTTAACCGTTTAGGAGATCGAGTGAAATGGAGAATAATAGATATTTTAAAATGTGGTATATAAACATTTTATTCGTTTGTACCTTTATCAACTTTTAAGAGTAGACTTATAGGACTTATTTTATGTAAAATAAGGTGCTAAATCCTCTGGAAAAAACCGCGATGTCCTATCTTTAACCGTTTAGGAGATCGAGTAAAATAGAAAATAATTGATATTTGAAAATGTGATATATAAGCATTTTATTCGTTTGTACCTTTATCAACTCTTGAGAGTAGACTTATAGGACTTATTTTATGTAAAAAGAGGTGCTAAATCCATTGGTTAAAACCGCGATGTCCTATCTTTAACCGTTTAGGAGATCGAGTAAAATGGAGAATAATAGATATTTGAAAATGTGATATATAAACATTTTTTTTGTTTGTACCTTTATCAACTCTTGAGAGTAGACTTATAGGACTTATTTTATGTAAAGTAAGGTGCTAAATCCACTGGTGAAAACCGCGATGTCCTATCTTTAACCGTTTAGGAGATTGAGTAAAATGGAGAATAATAGATATTTAAAAATGTGATATATAAACATTTTATTCGTTTGTACCATTATCAACCCTTGAGAGTAGACTTTTAGGACATATTTTATGTAAAATGAGGTGCTAAATCCACTGGTGAAAACCGCGATGTCATATCTTGAATTGTTTAGGAGATCGAGTAAAATGGAGAATAATAGATATTTGAAAATGTGATATATAAACATTTTATTCGTTTGTACCTTTATCAACTCTTAAGAATAGACTTATAGGACTTATTTTATGTAAAATGAGGTGCTAAATCCACTGGTGAAAACCGCGATGTCCTATCTTTAACCGTTTAGGAGATCGAGTAAAATAGAAAATAATTGATATTTGAAAATGTGATATATAAGCATTTTATTCGTTTGTACCTTTATCAACTCTTGAGAGTAGACTTATAGGACTTATTTTATGTAAAATGAGGTGCTAAATCCATTGGTTAAAACCGCGATGTGATATCTTTAACCGTTTAGGAAACCGATTAAAATGGATATTAATAGATATTTGAAAATGTGATATATAAACATTTTATTTGTTTGTACCTTTATCAACACTTGAGAGTAGACTTTTAGGACTTATTTTATGTAAAGTAAGGTGCTAAATCCACTGGTGAAAACCGCGATGTCCTATCTTTAACCGTTTAGGAGATTGAGTAAAATGGAGAATAATAGATATTTAAAAATGTGATATATAAACAATTTATTCGTTTGTACCATTATCAACCCTTGAGAGTAGACTTTTAGGACATATTTTATGTAAAATGAGGTGCTAAATCCACTGGTGAAAACCGCGATGTCATATCTTGAATTGTTTAGGAGATCGAGTAAAATGGAGAATAATAGATATTTGAAAATGTGATATATAAACATTTTATTCGTTTGTACCTTTATCAACTCTTAAGAATAGACTTATAGGACTTATTTTATGTAAAATGGGGTGCTTAATCCACTGATGAAATCCGCGATGTCCTATCTTTTACCGTTTAGGAGATCGAGTAAAATGGAAAATAATAGATATTTGAAAATGTGATATATAAACATTTTATTCGATTGTACCTTTATCAACCCTTGAGAGTAGACTTATAGGACATATTTTATGTAAAATGAGGTTCTAAATCCACTGGTGAAATCCGCGATGTGATATCTTTAACCGTTTAGGAGATCGAGTAAATTGGAGAATAATAGATATTTGTAAATGTGATATATAAACATTTTATTCGTTTTTACCTTTATCAACTCTTGAAAGTAGACTTATAGGACCTATTTTATGTAAAATGAGGTGCTAAATCCACTGGTGAAAACCGCGATGTCCTATCTTGAACCGTTTAGGAGATCGAGTTAAATGGAGAAAAATTGATATTTGAAAATGTGATATATAAACATTTTATTTGTTTGTACCTTTATCAACTCTTGAGAGTAGACTTATAGGACTTATTTTATGTAAAATGGGGTGCTTAATCCACTGATGAAATCCGCGATGTCCTATCTTTTACCGTTTAGGAGATCGAGTAAAATGGAGAATAATAGATATTTGAAAATGTGATATATAAACATTTTATTCGTTTGTACCTTTATCAACTCTTAAGAATAGACTTATAGGACTTATTTTATGTAAAATGAGGTGCTAAATCCACTGGTGAAAACCGCGATGTCATATCTTGAATTGTTTAGGAGATCGAGTAAAATGGAAAATAATAGATATTTGAAAATGTGATATATAAACATTTTATTCGTTTGTACCTTGATCAACTCTTGAGGGTAGACTTATAGGACCTATTTTATGTAAAATGAGTTGCTAAATCCACTGGTGAAAACCGCGATGTCCTATCTTTAACCGTTTTGGAGATCGAGTAAAATGGAGAATAATAGATATTTGATAATGTGATATATAAACATTTTATTCGTTTGTATCTTTATCAACTCTTGAGAGTAGACTCATAAGACTTATTTTATTTAAAATGAGGTGCTAAATCCACTGGTGAAGACCGCGATGTCCTATCTTTTACCGTTTAGAAGATAGAGTAAAATAGAAAATAATAGATATTTGAAAATGTGATATATAAACATTTTATTCGTTTGTACCTTTATCAACTCTTGAGAGTAGACTTATAGAACTTATTTTATGTAAAATGAGGCTCAAAATTCACTGGTGAAAACCGCGATGTGATATCTTTAACCGTTTAGGAGATCGAGTAAATTGGAGAATAATAGATATTTGTAAATGTGATATATAAACATTTTATTCGTTTTTACCTTTATCAACTCTTGAGAGTAGATTTATAGGACCTATTTTATGTAAAATGAGGTGCTAAATCCACTGGTGAAAACCGCGATGTCCTATCTTTAACCGTTTTGGAGATCGAGTAAAATGGAGAATAATAGATATTTGATAATGTGATATATAAACATTTTATTCGTTTGTATCTTTATCAACTCTTGAGAGTAGACTCATAAGACTTATTTTATGTAAAATGAGGTGCTAAATCCACTGGTGAAGACCGCGATGTCCTATCTTTTACCGTTTAGAAGATCGAGTAAAATAGAAAATAATAGATATTTGAAAATGTGATATATAAACATTTTATTCGTTTGTACCTTTATCAACTCTTGAGAGTAGACTTATAGGACCTATTTTATGTAAAATGAGGCTCAAAATTCACTGGTGAAAACCGCGATGTCCTATCTTTAACCGTTTAGGAGGTCGAGTAAAATGAAGAATAATAGATATTTGATAATGTGATATATAAACATTTTATTCGTTTGTACCTTTATCAACTCTTGAGAGTAGACTTATAGAACTTATTTTATGTATAATGAGGTGCTTAATCCACTGGTGAAAACCGCGATGTCCTATCTTTAACCGTTTAGGAGATCGAGTAAAATGGAGAATAATGGATATTTGAAAATGTGATATATAAACATTTTATTCGTTTGTACCTTTATCAACTTTTGAGAGTAGACTTATAGGACCTATTATATGTAAAATAAGGTGCTAAATCCACTGGTGAAAACCGCGATGTCCTATCTTTAACCGTTTAGGAGATCGAGTGAAATGGAGAATAATAGATATTTTAAAATGTGGTATATAAACATTTTATTCGTTTGTACCTTTATCAACTTTTAAGAGTAGACTTATAGGACTTATTTTATGTAAAATAAGGTGCTAAATCCTCTGGAAAAAACCGCGATGTCCTATCTTTAACCGTTTAGGAGATCGAGTAAAATAGAAAATAATTGATATTTGAAAATGTGATATATAAGCATTTTATTCGTTTGTACCTTTATCAACTCTTGAGAGTAGACTTATAGGACTTATTTTATGTAAAAAGAGGTGCTAAATCCATTGGTTAAAACCGCGATGTCCTATCTTTAACCGTTTAGGAGATCGAGTAAAATGGAGAATAATAGATATTTGAAAATGTGATATATAAACATTTTTTTTGTTTGTACCTTTATCAACTCTTGAGAGTAGACTTATAGGACTTATTTTATGTAAAGTAAGGTGCTAAATCCACTGGTGAAAACCGCGATGTCCTATCTTTAACCGTTTAGGAGATTGAGTAAAATGGAGAATAATAGATATTTAAAAATGTGATATATAAACATTTTATTCGTTTGTACCATTATCAACCCTTGAGAGTAGACTTTTAGGACATATTTTATGTAAAATGAGGTGCTAAATCCACTGGTGAAAACCGCGATGTCATATCTTGAATTGTTTAGGAGATCGAGTAAAATGGAGAATAATAGATATTTGAAAATGTGATATATAAACATTTTATTCGTTTGTACCTTTATCAACTCTTAAGAATAGACTTATAGGACTTATTTTATGTAAAATGAGGTGCTAAATCCACTGGTGAAAACCGCGATGTCCTATCTTTAACCGTTTAGGAGATCGAGTAAAATAGAAAATAATTGATATTTGAAAATGTGATATATAAGCATTTTATTCGTTTGTACCTTTATCAACTCTTGAGAGTAGACTTATAGGACTTATTTTATGTAAAATGAGGTGCTAAATCCATTGGTTAAAACCGCGATGTCCTATCTTTAACCGTTTAGGAGATCGAGTAAAATGGAGAATAATAGATATTTGAAAATGTGATATATAAACATTTTTTTTGTTTGTACTTTTATCAACTCTTGAGAGTAGACTTATAGGACTTATTTTATGTAAAATGGGGTGCTTAATCCACTGATGAAATCCGCGATGTCCTATCTTTAACCGTTTAGGAGATCGAGTAAAATGGAGAATAATAGATATTTGAAAATGTGATATATAAACATTTTATTCGTTTGTACCTTGATCAACTCTTGAGGGTAGACTTATAAGACCTATTTTATGTAAAATGAGGTGCTAAATCCACTGGTGAAAACCGCGATGTCCTATCTTTAACCGTTTTGGAGATCGAGTAAAATGGAGAACAATAGATATTTGATAATGTGATATATAAACATTTTATTCGTTTGTACCTTTATCAACTCTTGAGAGTAGACTTATAGGACTTATTTTATGTAAAATGAGGTGCTAAATCCACTGGTGAAAACTGCGATGTCCTATCTTTAACCGTTTAGGAGATCGAGTAAAATGGAGAATAATGGATATTTGAAAATGTGATATATAAACATTTTTTCGTTTGTACCTTTATCAACCCTTGAGAGTAGACTTATAGGACATATTTTATGTAAAATGAGGTTCTAAATCCACTGGTTAAAACCGCGATGTGATATCTTTAACCGTTTAGGAGATCGAGTAAATTGGAGAATAATAGATATTTGTAAATGTGATATATAAACATTTTATTCGTTTTTACCTTTATCAACTCTTGAGAGTAGACTTATAGGACTTATTTTATGTAAAATGAGGTGCTAAATCCACTGGTGAAAACTGCGATGTCCTATCTTTAACCGTTTAGGAGATCGAGTAAAATGGAGAATAATGGATATTTGAAAATGTGATATATAAACATTTTTTCGTTTGTACCTTTATCAACCCTTGAGAGTAGACTTATAGGACATATTTTATGTAAAATGAGGTTCTAAATCCACTGGTTAAAACCGCGATGTGATATCTTTAACCGTTTAGGAGATCGAGTAAATTGGAGAATAATAGATATTTGTAAATGTGATATATAAACATTTTATGTAAAATGAGGTGCTAAATCCACTGGTGAAAACCGCGATGTTATATCTTTATCCGTTTAGGAGATCGTGTAAAATGGAGAATAATAGATATTTGTAAATGTGATATATAAACATTTTATTCGTTTTTACCTTTATCAACTCTTGAGAGTAGATTTATAGGACCTATTTTATGTAAAATGAGGTGCTAAATCCACTGGTGAAAACCGCGATGTCCTATCTTTAACCGTTTTGGAGATCGAGTAAAATGGAGAATAATAGATATTTGATAATGTGATATATAAACATTTTATTCGTTTGTATCTTTATCAACTCTTGAGAGTAGACTCATAAGACTTATTTTATGTAAAATGAGGTGCTAAATCCACTGGTGAAGACCGCGATGTCCTATCTTTTACCGTTTAGAAGATCGAGTAAAATAGAAAATAATAGATATTTGAAAATGTGATATATAAACATTTTATTCGTTTGTACCTTTATCAACTCTTGAGAGTAGACTTATAGGACCTATTTTATGTAAAATGAGGCTCAAAATTCACTGGTGAAAACCGCGATGTCCTATCTTTAACCGTTTAGGAGGTCGAGTAAAATGAAGAATAATAGATATTTGATAATGTGATATATAAACATTTTATTCGTTTGTACCTTTATCAACTCTTGAGAGTAGACTTATAGAACTTATTTTATGTAAAATGAGGTGCTTAATCCACTGGTGAAAACCGCGATGTCCTATCTTTAACCGTTTAGGAGATCGAGTAAAATGGAGAATAATGGATATTTGAAAATGTGATATATAAACATTTTATTCGTTTGTACCTTTATCAACTTTTGAGAGTAGACTTATAGGACCTATTATATGTAAAATAAGGTTCTAAATCCACTGGTGAAAACCGCGATGTCCTATCTTTAACCGTTTAGGAGATCGAGTGAAATGGAGAATAATAGATATTTTAAAATGTGGTATATAAACATTTTATTCGTTTGTACCTTTATCAACTTTTAAGAGTAGACTTATAGGACTTATTTTATGTAAAATAAGGTGCTAAATCCTCTGGAAAAAACCGCGATGTCCTATCTTTAACCGTTTAGGAGATCGAGTAAAATAGAAAATAATTGATATTTGAAAATGTGATATATAAGCATTTTATTCGTTTGTACCTTTATCAACTCTTGAGAGTAGACTTATAGGACTTATTTTATGTAAAAAGAGGTGCTAAATCCATTGGTTAAAACCGCGATGTCCTATCTTTAACCGTTTAGGAGATCGAGTAAAATGGAGAATAATAGATATTTGAAAATGTGATATATAAACATTTTTTTTGTTTGTACCTTTATCAACTCTTGAGAGTAGACTTATAGGACTTATTTTATGTAAAGTAAGGTGCTAAATCCACTGGTGAAAACCGCGATGTCCTATCTTTAACCGTTTAGGAGATTGAGTAAAATGGAGAATAATAGATATTTAAAAATGTGATATATAAACATTTTATTCGTTTGTACCATTATCAACCCTTGAGAGTAGACTTTTAGGACATATTTTATGTAAAATGAGGTGCTAAATCCACTGGTGAAAACCGCGATGTCATATCTTGAATTGTTTAGGAGATCGAGTAAAATGGAGAATAATAGATATTTGAAAATGTGATATATAAACATTTTATTCGTTTGTACCTTTATCAACTCTTAAGAATAGACTTATAGGACTTATTTTATGTAAAATGAGGTGCTAAATCCACTGGTGAAAACCGCGATGTCCTATCTTTAACCGTTTAGGAGATCGAGTAAAATAGAAAATAATTGATATTTGAAAATGTGATATATAAGCATTTTATTCGTTTGTACCTTTATCAACTCTTGAGAGTAGACTTATAGGACTTATTTTATGTAAAATGAGGTGCTAAATCCATTGGTTAAAACCGCGATGTGATATCTTTAACCGTTTAGGAAACCGATTAAAATGGATATTAATAGATATTTGAAAATGTGATATATAAACATTTTATTTGTTTGTACCTTTATCAACACTTGAGAGTAGACTTTTAGGACTTATTTTATGTAAAGTAAGGTGCTAAATCCACTGGTGAAAACCGCGATGTCCTATCTTTAACCGTTTAGGAGATTGAGTAAAATGGAGAATAATAGATATTTAAAAATGTGATATATAAACAATTTATTCGTTTGTACCATTATCAACCCTTGAGAGTAGACTTTTAGGACATATTTTATGTAAAATGAGGTGCTAAATCCACTGGTGAAAACCGCGATGTCATATCTTGAATTGTTTAGGAGATCGAGTAAAATGGAGAATAATAGATATTTGAAAATGTGATATATAAACATTTTATTCGTTTGTACCTTTATCAACTCTTAAGAATAGACTTATAGGACTTATTTTATGTAAAATGGGGTGCTTAATCCACTGATGAAATCCGCGATGTCCTATCTTTTACCGTTTAGGAGATCGAGTAAAATGGAAAATAATAGATATTTGAAAATGTGATATATAAACATTTTATTCGATTGTACCTTTATCAACCCTTGAGAGTAGACTTATAGGACATATTTTATGTAAAATGAGGTTCTAAATCCACTGGTGAAATCCGCGATGTGATATCTTTAACCGTTTAGGAGATCGAGTAAATTGGAGAATAATAGATATTTGTAAATGTGATATATAAACATTTTATTCGTTTTTACCTTTATCAACTCTTGAAAGTAGACTTATAGGACCTATTTTATGTAAAATGAGGTGCTAAATTCACTGGTGAAAACCGCGATGTGATATCTTTAACCGTTTAGGAGATCGTGTAAAATGGAGAATAATAGATATTTGTAAATGTGATATATAAACATTTTATTCGTTTTTACCTTTATCAACTCTTGAGAGTAGACTTATAGGACCTATTTTATGTAAAATGAGGTGCTAAATCCACTGGTGAAAACCGCGATGTGATATCTTTAACCGTTTAGGAGATCGATTAAAATGGATATTAATAGATATTTGAAAATGTGATATATAAACATTTTATTTGTTTGTACCTTTATCAACTCTTGAGAGTAGACTTATAGGACTTATTTTATGTAAAATAAGGTGCTAAATCCACTGGTGAAAACCGCGATGTCCTATCTTTAACCGTTTAGGTGATCGAGTAAAATGGAGAATAATAGATATTTGAAAATGTGATATATAAACATTTTATTCGTTTGTACCTTGATCAACTCTTGAGGGTAGACTTATAGGACTTATTTTATGTAAAATGAGGTGCTAAATCCACTGGTAAAAACCGCGATGTCCTATCTTTAACCGTTTAGGAGATCAAGTAAAATTGAGAATAATAGATATTTGAAAATATGATATATAAACATTTTATTCGTTTGTACCTTTATCAACTTTTAAGAGTAGACATATAGGACTTATTTTATGTAAAATAAGGTGCTAAATCCTCTGGAAAAAACCGCGATGTCCTATCTTTAACCGTTTAGGAGATCGAGTAAAATAGAAAATAATTGATATTTGAAAATGTGATATATAAGCATTTTATTCGTTTGTACCTTTATCAACTCTTGAGAGTAGACTTATAGGACTTATTTTATGTAAAATGAGGTGCTAAATCCATTGGTTAAAATCGCGATGTCCTATCTTTAACCGTTTAGGAGATCGAGTAAAATGGAGAATAATAGATATTTGAAAATGTGATATATAAACATTTTTTTTGTTTGTACCTTTATCAACTCTTGAGAGTAGACTTATAGGACTTATTTTATGTAAAATGGGGTGCTTAATCCACTGATGAAATCCGCGATGTCCTATCTTTTACCGTTTAGGAGATCGAGTAAAATGGAAAATAATAGATATTTGAAAATGTGATATATAAACATTTTATTCGTTTGTACCTTGATCAACTCTTGAGGGTAGACTTATAGGACCTATTTTATGTAAAATGAGGTGCTAAATCCACTGGTGAAAACCGCGATGTCCTATCTTTAACCGTTTTGGAGATCGAGTAAAATGGAGAACAATAGATATTTGATAATGTGATATATAAACATTTTATTCGTTTGTACCTTTATCAACTCTTGAGAGTAGACTTATAGGACCTATTTTATGTAAAATGAGGTGCTAAATCCACTGGTGAAAACCGCGATGTGATATCTTTAACCGTTTAGGAGATCGATTAAAATGGATATTAATAGATATTTGAAAATGTGATATATAAACATTTTATTTGTTTGTACCTTTATCAACTCTTGAGAGTAGACTTATATTAGTTATTTTATGTAAAATGAGGTGCTAAATCGACTGGTGAAAACCGCGGTGTCCTATCTTTAACCGTTTAGGAGATCGAGTAAAATGGAGAATAATAGATATTTTATAATGTGATATATAAACATTTTATCCGATTGTACCTTTATCAACTCTTGAGAGTAGACTTATAAGACTTATTTTAAGTAAAATGAGATGCTAAATCCACTGGTGAAAACCGCGATGTCCTATCTTTAACCGTTTAGGAGACCGAGTAAAATGGAGAATAATAGATATTTGAAAATGTGATATATAAACATTTTATTCGTTTGTACCTTTATCAACTTTTGAGAGTAGACTTATAGGACTTATTATATGTAAAATGAGGTGCTGAATTCACTGGTGAAAACCGCGATGTCCTATCTTTAATTGTTTAGGAGATCGAGTAAAATTAAGAATAATAGATATTTGAAAATGTGATATATAAACATTTTATTCGTTTGTACCTTGATCAACTCATGAGGGTAGACTTATAGGACCTATTTGATGTAAAATGAGGTGCTAAATGCACTGGTGAAAACCGCGATGTCCTATCATTAACCGTTTAGGAGATCGAGTAAAATGGAGAATATTAGAAATTTGAATAAGTGATATATAAACATTTTATTCGTTTTTACCTTTATCAACTCTTGAGAGTAGACTTATAGTTCCTATTTTATGTAAAATGAGGTGCTAAATCCACTGGTGAAAACCGCGATGTGATATCTTTAACCGTTTAGGAGATCGAGTAAAATGGAGAATAATAGATATTTGATAATGTGATATATAAACATTTTATTCGTTTGTACCTTTATCAACTCTTGAGAGTAGACTTATAGGACTTATTTTATGTAAAATGAGGTGCTAAATCCTCTGGTGAAAACCGCGATGTCCTATCTTTAACCGTTTAGGAGATCGAGTAAAATAGAAAATAATAGATATTTGAAAATGTGATATATAAACAATTTATTCATTTGTACCTTTATCAACTCTTGAGAGTAGACTTATAGGACTTATTTTATGTAAAATGAGGTGCTAAATCCACTGGTTAAAACCGCGATGTCCTATATTTAACCGTTTAGGAGATCGAGTAAAATGGAAAATAATAGATATTTGAAAATGTGATATATAAACATTTTATTCGTTTGTACCTTTATCAACTCTTGAGAGTAGACTTATAGGACTTATTTTATGTTAAATGAGGTGCTAAATCCTCTGGTGAAAACCGCGATGTCCTATCTTTGACCGTTTAGGATATCGAGTAAAATGAAGAATAATAGATATTTGAAAATGTGATATATAAACATTTTATTCGTTTGTACCTTTATCAACTCTTGAGAGTAGACTTATAGGACTCATTTTATGTAAAATATAGTGCTAAATCCACTGGTGAAAACCGCGATGTCCTATCTTTAACCGTTTAGGAGATCGAGTAAAATGGTGAATAATAGATATTTGAAAATGTGATATATAAACATTTTATTCGTTTGTACCTTTATCAACTCTTGAGAGTAGACTTATAGGACTTATTTTATGTAAAATGAGGTGCTAAATCCACTGGTTAAAACCGCGATGTCCTATCTTTGACCGTTTAGGATATCGAGTAAAATGAAGAATAATAGATATTTGAAAATGTGATATATAAACATTTTATTCGTTTGTACCTTTATCAACTCTTGAGAGTAGGCTTATAGGACTCATTTTATGTAAAATATAGTGCTAAATCCACTGGTGAAAACCGCGATGTCCTATCTTTAACCGTTTAGGAGATCGAGTAAAATGGAGAATAATAGATATTTGATAATGTGGTATATAAACATTTTATTCGTTTGTACCCTTATCAACTCTTGAAAGTAGACTTATAGGACTTATTTTATGTAAAATGAGGTGCTAAATCCACTGGTTAAAACCGCGATGTCCTATCTTTAACCGTTTAGGAGATCGAGTAAAATGAGAATAATAGATATTTGAAAATGTGATATATAAACATTTTATTCGTTTGTCCCTTAATCAACTCTTGAGAGTAGACTTATAGGACTTATTTTATGTAAAATGAGGTGCTACATTTACTGGTGAAAACTGCGATGTCCTAACTTTAACCGTTTAGGAGATCGAGTAAAATGGAGAATAATGGATATTTGAAAATGTGATATATAAACATTTTATTCGTTTGTACCTTTATCAACCCTTGAGAGTAGACTTATAGGACATATTTTATGTAAAATGAGGTTCTAAATCCACTGGTGAAAACCGCGATGTGATATCTTTAACCGTTTAGGAGATCGAGTAAATTGGAGAATAATAGATATTTGAAAATGTGATATATAAACATTTTATTCGTTTGCACCTTTATCAACTCTTGAGAGTAGACTTATAGGACCTATTTTATGTAAAATGAGGTGCTAAATTTACAGGTGAAAACCGCGATGTTCTATCTTGAACCGTTTAGGAGATCGTGTAATATGGAGAATAATAGATATTTGTAAATGTGATATATAAACATTTTATTCGTTTTTACCTTTATCAACTCTTGAGAGTAGATTTATAGGACCTATTTTATGTAAAATGAGGTGCTAAATCCACTGGTGAAAACCGCGATGTCCTATCTTTAATTGTTTGGAGATCGAGTAAAATGGAGAATAATAGATATTTGATAATGTGATATATAAACATTTTATTCGTTTGTATCTTAATCAACTCTTGAGAGTAGACTCATAAGACTTATTTATGTAAAATGAGGTGCTAAATCCACTGGTGAAGACCGCGATGTCCTATCTTTTACCGTTAAGGAGATCGAGTAAAATAGAAAATAATAGATATTGAAAATGTGATATATAAACATTTTATTCGTTTTTACCTTTATCAACTCTTGAGAGTAGACTTATAGGACCTATATTATGTAAAATGAGGCTCAAAATTCACTGGTGAAAACCCGCGATGTCCTATCTTTAACCGTTTAGGAGATCGAGTAAAATGAAGAATAATAGATATTTGATAATGTGATATATAAACATTTTATTCGTTTGTACCTTTATCAACTTTTGAGAGTAGAACTTATAGAACTTATTTTATGTAAAATGAGGTGCTTAATCCACTGGTGAAAACCGCGATGTCCTATCTTTAACCGTTTAGGAGATCGAGTAAAATGGAGAATAATGGATATTTGAAAATGTGATATATAAACATTTTATTCGTTTGTACCTTTATCAACTCTTGAGAGTAGACTTATAGGACTTATTTTATGTTAAATGAGGTGCTAAATCCTCTGGTGAAAACCGCGATGTCCTATTTCTAACCGTTTAGAAGATCGAGTAAAATGGATATTAATAGATATTTGAAAATGTGATATATAAACATTTTATTCGTTTGTACCTTTATCAACTTTTGAGAGTAGACTTATAGGACCTATTATATGTAAAATGAGGTGCTAAATCCACTGGTGAAAACCGCGATGTCCTAT